>PVKA01003358.1:0-32612 GCA_004027165.1 Ctenomys sociabilis
CCTCCTCCCTGACCTCCTCTCCTCCCTGACCTCCCCTTCTCCCTGACCTGCCCTCCTCTCTGACCTTCCCTCCTCCCTGGCTTTCCACTTCTGCCATTTTTAGGCTGTTGTTTGCCCCTAATGAAGCAACCAAAGTAGCCCCATCACTCTGCAGTCAGCGCGTGTTCTCCCCTGCTTGCAAACCTGGGCTTACAAGCTGGGCCAGGTGCCTCGATGCACCTGTGCAGGTGCAGTGGCACCTGGTAAGGGCTGGCAGCCTTAATCCTTGTCATCTTGCTTTGTGCCTGGGCTGCAAGCCTACCGCAAGGCCACTCACGCCGGGGCAGGGCTCGCCCTCAGTTTGGGACCTGCATGCTGGTGGTCTCTGGAAACACCTGACAGACACTCCCCTGAGAGCCCCTTACTAGTTTGCTAGACATTTCTCAATGCAGTTAGGCTGAAATATCACAATTAATGATCACATATATATTATGCTTACTTGCCCATATTTTGAATGCATCATTTGTTTTGGGGGAGTTAATTTCAGGGGCTCTTTATATATTTTATTTATTATTCCTTTATGAGAAGAGTAGCTGGCAAGAATTTTGTCCCATTCTAGAAGTTGTCTCTTCACTATGTTGATTGGTCTACTGCTGTGCAGAAGCGTTTTGAATTCACCGAAGTCCCTCTCATGGATTTTGATATTATTTCTCTTGCTATTGGAACTCTACTCAGGAAGTCTCTGCCCATGCCTGTGGTTTCACGTGTTTCCCTTATGTTCCCGTCCAGCAGTTTTGAAGTTTCTGTTTTTATATGTAAGTCTTTGATTTATGTTGGCTTGGCATACGATTCTGCTAGTGGGTATTCATTATTACCAGCCCCATTTGTTTGAAAGGCTGTCTTTTCTTCAACACATGTTTTTCTCCTTTGTCAAAAACCAGGTGGCTGGAGGTGCATGCAGTTGCTTTTGTGTCTTCTTTTGTATTCCATTAATCTACTATTTATAATTGCACCCCGTCTTGTTTGTTTTCTGTACTAATTTTTCCATAGCATTCATTATCTTTAACAGACAATGTTTATTTCAATTTTTAAAAATATTTTCCATGATTCAAAACATCAGCTTCTTGAAAACAGAGATTTTTGTCTGTTTTTATCACTCTTGTATTCCTAGCACTTAGAATAATGTCTGGCACAAGGGGGAGGGGACAGAGCCCTCAATAAATAGTCATCAGTGTAAAAACAGGACAAGAAGTCTCAAACATCTGCCTAAGGTGTATCTTCAGCAGCTCTTACAGGGTCAAAAATTCTCAGCTTCTCCTTTCCATATTCGGCTTCATATTTTCTTTCCCCCCCTCTATTCCCCCAGCCAAAACCTCACACCCCGAGCCGGGCCCCTGAGAGCACCCCAGCTGGCTCCTCACAACTCAAGGGTTGTGCTGGCTGAACCTTGGGCAGGCCCTGCCTGCAGAAGGGAAGGATCAGTCACGATAAGGAAGACATCTCTAGGGTCCACGGTCACTGGGTTTTAAAGGTTTATTTGTTAGGGTCAAACCTCTGTCCTCTGTTAGCTAAGGAGCCCATGGGGAAGGGGCGTTATTTCTCTTTCTGGATGGCCGGTCAAAGACAAGCACGACCACTTGGTTAGGTGAACTGACAGTGCTGGGACAGTCTCACCACCTAAACACGATCCGTCTGTTGCTGTGTAGCTGCAGAATCGCTGAGCCCCTGCCTGGACCTCCTTCCCACGCTGACATCTCCCATGGAGACCACAAAGCCCCGCTGAGGCCCAGGATGCACTTGTGCAGTCACCGAGAGTCCCAGATTCCAGGTGTGTGGTCTGGCGCACCCGAGTCTAGGGTGCAGTGTGCTGAGTTTTCTTTCCTTTCTAGTTCATAGATATTCTGATTTTGTTTGATTTTCCCCTGAAAGACCACGATAGTATGAGCCATCTCAGAGTACATTTTATTGAATTATAAGAGGCATCTGGACTGCCCCGGATGCACCCAATCCAAAGAATGATCTCTGAGTAAGCACAGCTGTACCCCTAGCACCCGGGACCTGGAGATCTCCTTGCCTCTCTGGGATGATTCTTGCCGCTCGGCCAAGGATACTCCTAATGCATGTGCTCAACTGTCCCTTATTTTTAACTTTAGATAAATTAAATCATTCTGGGTCTTTCACTCAGCTTCCTTTTCTCCATATTGTTTGTGAAATTTGTCCATGTCATAGATTGTAGTTATGATCCATTTTGTTTTACTGTTTATAGTATTCAGCCCTATGAGTCTATTGCAATTTATTATTCTTCATTTAAAATTTAAAAAAAAATGTATTTAGTACAGTCTACAGGGTCTCACTACACAGAGAGGACTTGTAGTGGCCCTCCTGTTTTCAGCCTCCCAAGCGCTGGGATTATAGGTGCATCACCAGGCCTGGTCTCAATCCCTTCTCAGCAGTGTGCCCCAGGGGCGGGGCTGGCATGGCGCATACCAAGGATGAAACCTGGCCCCTGTGTCTGCCTAAGCAGGCGCTTCAACCCACTGAGCTGTGTGACCGGCTCCCTGTGTGAAATCTTCTAACAAGTCGTGCTACTTTGGACATTCTTGGTAAATCTGTGGCTTCTGTGACTTGTTGTCACAAGAAAGTCTTGGTTCTCTTGGGTTGCTCCTTTGGGTTATTGTCTTCCCTTTCACAGATCTACTACACACTGGGAAGGAGTTTTGCTGTGTTGTGTATGATGAAAGTTATTTCATTTTTAATACGGACACCTAAATTACCCAACACTTTTTGAAAAGACCACATACTTGGTTTGGATTTCAATTTGAAAAATTTTAAATTATGAATATTTATCTTTATAATTATGATTTCTCCTTATCATGGTAAATGTTACCATGTAGCAAGTAAGTTATACCATCAGTTTTTCTTTTACAGTGCACTTGCACATCTTTTTGTCTCTTTTTAAATATTTAGGTATGTATCTTACCTTAATCATTTAAAAAACTAATTAATTGAAGTAACTCAACCTAGGTCCTTTACTTGAAGGGCAATTTAAAAAGTCAATAGTAGATATTTAATTTTATACTTACATTTATTCCCTGATTACTAATGTATTCAATTTCTTAAACATCTGGAATCCATTTTAATCATTTATGTCCTTCCAGAAATTCAGACATTTAAAAATGTTTGTATTAATGTAGTGATACAGTTAATATTCTTGTGAGTATTTAAGCAGTTCTTGTTAACTATATTTTTATCTGGGTCACTGTCGTGCGATCTAACTCGCCACAGCCGTGGGCTCCTGCCCTTCGATCCCAGCGTCTCTGGCCTGTTACCCCTTGCTGTAAAGTGAGCTTCGCAGGCGCAGAGCCCTAGCCTGAAGCAGCTGGCGCTCGTCATCACTGTGCTTGCTGAGGGGCAGGACTGCAGCAGAGCGGGCTGTGGGCCTCGCTAGGCGCCCCTCTAGGTGCACTGCTCACTGCGCGGCACTGCCCCCCAGGGCACCAGCACGGGGCAGCCTCTCGCAGCTGCGCTCACTAGCCGTGCGCCATGCGCAGTCAGATCCTCCTGTGCGAGAAGTCCAGGCCCGAGTCTTCTCTGATCTCTGAGGCGAGCTCTTTGACGTGAGGCCTGCAAAATAAAAACCATACATGCTTCCCATATGCCGTGCTAAGGGTTTCCTTTCTGTTGGGGTCATAAATTGTTAAGTTTTATCTAGAGGACCTCCACGTTTGTCCTTGTCCTGCCCTTTGGGCCAGATTAGAGCGTGGACACTCAGCGCTCTTTTCTGGCCACAGCTCGAAGCCCCGTAGCTATCTTGTGGTGCTCAAGGGCGAGGTAAGGCCTGCTGGAGACTTCATCATTGCTTCCCTGTCTTGTCATCGTCCCCAGCGGAGTGCTCTGCTCTTCTTGCTCGCTTGCTGTAGTAGCCATTTGCAGTTCGCAGAAGCACCCACTGCCCTTCCCCTACTGTCCTTGATTCAGATGTAATCAATCAGCGTCAAGGTTCGGGCTGCCTTGTGGCCTTCTGTTCCCCAGAAACGGCTGGTCACCCTAGATCCCTGAGGCTCTCCTCTTTTGTCACTCTTTCCGCCATGCACTATAACACTTGACAGGGTTTTGGGGACTTACTGCAGGAGTCTCCAATAGCCGGCACTATGGAAAGGTGGGTCCTTGATACCATTCCAAACAGGATGTATAGGGATTAAAAAAGAATCAGGCCCAAACCCAGAAATATAAGCGTTAGGTCTTGTACATCTACTGTGGCCAGATGGGAGCGCCAAAGAGCTCGATCGCCTCTGACCCCGGGAGCATGCTGGTCGCCACCTGGCGGACTGGTTCTGCTCCTCACAGATAATCCGTGCCTTCTGCATCTCCAGTTTCCCAGCGTCCCCACTGCACTTGTGGTCTCACTGTCACAGCTCCATGCATTGCCCTCTCAGACCCACATGGCCCGGCCTCCCAGACACTCCTTGGAAGTTTGGGCTTCAGTGGGCCCATAACTCCTGCCATTTTGGTGCCCAAGTAACTGGCACCATGTGCCCAAGCTACTCGCTAGTAGCTTGGTCAGGAACCCCCTCAGGCCATAGCTGCAGAGGCTTGTGACTGCAGGATGACGAAACCCTGGGGACACGCTGCCCTAGGTAGCCTTGAAGGGCCGGGCTCTCGGGGGCATCTTCTCAAAGCAGAGCCCTTCTAAGGCAATTGAGTGCACCGCTGAGTCTGCATTGTGATTGGTGCTGCCTTGTTGATTTCCCACGTGGCCTTGAGGCAGATTTTTTCTTATTCTTCTCCAGTGTATTTGGTTTCTTTTTAGTGGTTCTAATCTTTTCAGCAACCACAGCTACTTTTTGCCCCAACTTCACATGTGATTTCTTTTAGGTCAGAATTTAAGTTTTTAAACTTTGATGTTCTGAATTTTGCCCCCTATTTTCACTCTAAATTTGGCTGAAAGCAGCTGGAAGTACACAGGACATAGACTGTATACGTGTAAGTTGTCTTGAAATATTCTCCAGCAGATTAATTAATCTGCTTCTCTTAATCTCAGTCTCTTGGAGAGTCTCAGGACATGGGCAACATTCAGATAAATTCCTTGCCTGAATGTAGCACACACCATCTTAGTCCACCGTCCAACAAGCATGCCCTTCACTGTCTATGCGCCTATGAAATTCAGGTCTTTTGAGTCCCAGTTGGAATCCTCCATCAACATCAGTTTGTAGGGATTTGGCCCTGGGACAGGGTGGGAGAAGCTGTGGCCCAAGCCTGCACCTATGCCTGGGCTGCATCCCCACCTCTGTTGTCCACCTCCTCCTGTGGGCACGGTCAGGCACAGTTGTGGTGGTGACCCCTCTTTCCTGGCACCAATTTCTTATTTAAGTCACTTTCTCTGTTACTGAGACAAAACACCCAGCACCTACAACCTGAAGAAAGAGCAGTTTAATTCAGCTCTTAGTTTTCAGAGGATTCAGTCCATGTCAGCCTGTTCCAAGGCAGAAATGGTGCGGGGGGGGGGGGGGAAGGCATGGCAAAGAAAAGCAGCTCATCCTATGGCAGCCAGGCACAAAATAAGAAGCAGGAAGCCAGGGACACATCGGGGTCCCACCTCCTCCTGGTGACTCCACATCCTAGTAGCACATTTAATTGTGACTCACTAAAAGATTAATCTGTTGATGCATATAGTTCCCCAACATGCCAGTCACTTTCCAGCTCTGAGCAGGAGGGACTTTGGGGGGAACATTCTAGAATTAAACCATGGTGGTACTCCACATTTTGCTCTAGAGGTAGTCAGTGAAGGTCGCCTAGGCCCTCTTCTTGCCCGCTTGTTGGCTGGTTGGGCACGTTTCGCTCTTTCCTCTCACAACCACCCAATTTTTTGAAGAAAACCCTTCGCTTACCAGGTTATTTCCTATACATGCCTTGTTCCTTTCTTTCCTCTGAGCAGAACCTCTGTCCCACAAGTGACTTTCCACAGCTCTGTGGTACCCATACAGAGGACAGAAAAAAAGACAAAGAAGTGACAGAAGGAAAGGAGTCTGCCAGTGTGCTCTGTGGAGTTTCTTAACCGGGGGAAAGACAGAACAGTAAGAACAGCGGGTGGGAGCTGAGTGGGCTGAGGTGGAGAGGGAGACCTTGGCTGCGAACCAGCCAATGGAGGATTCCACGAGGGACAGGCTTGAAAGTGCAGAAAGAGGACGGTGCAGAAAGGCCGCTCCTTGAGGACAGGCTAAAGGACCTCAGAGTCCCAGAGAGAAGCATCTAGGTCACACCATGGGATGGCCACCCAGCCAGGCAGAGGTGCGCTTGGGAGGAGTTTTAGATGGACAGCAGAGGTGCAGATGCCGAGTTTCGGTCGCAGCCCAGGTTCCGGGGCAGACAAAGCTGTGACTCCTCCCACTAGTTCTTTTGGCCTGGTTTCCTGGGGAAAGAGATGCCTCCCAGGACAGGGGACCAGCTCCTTGAGCCTGTGTGAGGACAGGGATGCAAGGGCCCTGGGACCCTGGAAAGGCTGTCTGCTAAGGTAGCTCCTTCACATGCAGTGACTCAGGAAGGGCCACTCCCTTGATTCCCTGGACCTGCAGCCCAGGGCTCCCTGTGGAGCTTCTCCCTGCCCACTATCGCCTCCTCCCCACAGATCTTGGTTCCGCAGGAAGTACCGTCACCCTCAACACATGAAGCCTTCACTTATGCCCAGTCTTGGACAGCTTAACTCCCCAGTGCTCTGGGATTTGTGTGGGGTTAAAACTAGCAGAAAGCACAAAACTCAGGCTTTTTTGTTTTTCTCTTTCTTTCCTTTTTTTTTAGAAGATGCAGTTTTCTGAGAAAGGGATTAACATGACTGAAAATGGTGGCCAAGAAATATGACTCTTGTTGTTGTTGAGCCTGGGAGTCTGAGAGGCTAAAATAGAAAACAGACTGGAAATGTGTTTCGGGGAGTCTAGGAATGGAATCCGCAGGCTAGCAGAGGTCTGTCATTGGAGGGGAAAATATACTTGTTATTTTCCTAAAGAGAACTGGAAGGCTTCTGGGTCGGGCCACATGTGAGGGCGAAGAGCAGCCAGCTAGAGTGCGCACTGACCCCGGCGCTGGGAGCAGGGCGTCTCAGGTGGTCTCAGCGGGGAAGGACAGGAAGGACAAAATGCAAAGGGTTTAGTGAGGAGCATAAGATCCTCATGCTTCTACAGCTCTCGTGGAAAGTGCAAGCAAAACATGCAGGTGGGGCATTGCTTGTGTTGGTGGCCACTGTGCTTGAGGGTGTGCAGTAAAGGTGTGGGT
The DNA here is from genome assembly GCA_004027165.1 of Ctenomys sociabilis. Lineage (NCBI taxonomy): Eukaryota > Metazoa > Chordata > Mammalia > Rodentia > Ctenomyidae > Ctenomys > Ctenomys sociabilis. Next base: position 7,246 of record PVKA01003358.1, read on the forward strand.
GCAGCGGTGCAGGCTGCCACGAACCTGAGGGGGTGCCAGGGGGACGGAAGGCCCAGCACGCTTGGCGCGCTTGGGCCCCTGAAGCTGCATGTGCTGGGAGAAGAACGCACACTCGCTGGCTGACAAGTGGGTGCACGACTCCGAGGAGCTGGGTGCGAGACAGGACGCCCTGCTCGGTGCTGAGTGTGGGTTGGTTCAGACCAGATGTGGGAAGCTCATGAAGGGGAAGTGGCTCGCATAAACGTGACCTCCTCAGGCCGCAGAGTGGGCAGAGCTCTTCTGAGTTGTGTTCTCCTGGTGGGTACAGCGTTTGTCCTCTGCGTCCTCTGGGACCTTATACCAGGTATGATGACAGAATGAGTTATGGGGCAGGGAGAGAGGACAGGTAGAGAGGCCTGGCCCTGCCAGCAGGCGGGGCTTGCCTTGCGGCTGCTGGGGCTCGGCTGTGCCTACGGGTCGGTCACAGACACCGCGCCTGCGTCTGGGAGCACCTCGCTCTGGCTCCCTCTGTGCTGTGGCGGGCTCGTCATCCTGCTGCACTCACAGAGAGAGCCAGGGAGCAAAGACGGCGCAGCCCCTCCAGGGCACTCTGGAGGAGCCACGGCCAGGAACGCGCAGGCTGGTAGGGCTGGCTGTGATCCTGGCCTGGCCGGCTCAGGGCGGTGTGGACTGCAGCGAGACCGGTGACTCAGACCTGCTCTCACTGACCCGAGGGCCTGGCCATGGGCTGTTCATGCAGGAGGAAGAACGCCCGGGCCAGGTGCCAGGCCCCGGCCAGGCCGAACGTTCTGCACCATTCCTGCTGCTGTCCTCCCAGGGAGGGTGGCGCCCTGGGTTCCGGCCTCGCATCCCATGTTTTATGCAATTCGGTGAGTAAGGGCCGCTGTGCTGTGCTTTTGTCCTGTAACGAGCCATAGGCTCCTAAATCTAGGCTGAACACCATGAACGCAAAACTCCAGAATCAAAACGCTTCAACTCTGAAGCTTCCTGGATCCCTACGCGAGCTGGATTTTTCCTCATCTGACCTCAAAATTCAGCTCCACTAAAAGTACTGTATGAGTCCCCTTCAGGCTCTGTGTGCCTCGGGTGCACGCGAAGCAGAGCGGAGTCCACGTGGAGCTGGGCCCTTTCCCTGGGATATCTTATATATTTCTAGTGCTGGGGGCATCTGAATTCTAGACATGTCTAGGCCCGAGCATCGTGGAGAGAGGATGCTCAACCTTTGTGGGCCTTTTCAGTCCTGTGAGTCTATTTTTATCACTCATTCATACAGAGTAAAAATAATTAAATTAATTTGCATAACTTAAAAATATCCTTATGTGTAGTTGATACCCACAAAATGTTTTCCAAAAGTCTTTGCTCCTTTATAATATCAACTTATTTATTTGCCTCACCTTTTCCTCTGAGATTAATTCTCTTTCCTCTGTGGACACAGGAATCAGTCTTCCTGAAATATTATTTTGATTGTATTGATTTGAATAATCTAGAAAAACACAAAAGAAAAAATCTTGTTTCATTATGCAGTGCAGGCTGGCTTGGATGCACTTGGCAGCCCAGGCTGGCAGGGATCCTCCTGCCTCAGCCTCCCGAGTGCTGGGGTCACAGGTGTGGCCCACCAGGTTCTACCATGCACAAAGAGAGTTGGAATCCTTGGCAACAGCCCCCAGCAATCACCACTGCTATCTGCAAATATTTCCAATTTTTAATCCACTGAACTCTCTCCATAGCCCCTTCTCCTGCAGTGGCCAACTGTGGCTCACTGTGCAGCTCTTCAAGGCCCTGGGGTAGGTGACACAAATTGGGGGCACCTGCACAGCCATCGGGGTTCTTGTGTGAAGGCCCACATGAGCAGTGCAAGTAACCTGCTGTCTTCCTGCTACTCGTGACTGAGCTGGCCCAGCTGCAGGAGCCCAGTCGCTAATGACCCTGCCTTTAGCCTGTCCCCAACGCCAGGGTTGGTCAGCAATGCTGGCCCTCTGTCACAGCCTCTGACTTACTTGATAGACTTACTGCAAAAGCTGTTTAAAATCTTTTCCAACCTAAAAAAATTGTCTTGACACTAATTAGAGGCTGGGACAATTTCTAGGAGTCAGACTGGCCCTCTTCTGGTCAGGCACTGCCAGGTGTCCCACAGGGCACCCGAGGAAGGAGCTGGGAAGACACTCAGGACACTTCTGTGGTGGCCCCTGAGGGTCAACCAACTGGGGCGTTAGAAAACATAGGTGGATCATATCACTGCTTCATTTAAACCCACCAATGACGTGACCCTGCAAGAGCAACCAGTCACTACTGCAGCCGCAGGGTCCTCGTTCTCCTCTGCTATCTCTTCTTGCTCCTCCTCTTTTTCTTCCCCCTCCGTATGACCACACGATTCCTTATCCCGGACTTGGGCTGCATCTGTGAGGACAGCAGCGGCACCCTAAGTGCATGCTCACACACGGCCTCTGAGAAGTGCTTGGCTCACTGCTGTGAGATGGTCTTCGAGGTCTATATAGCAGCTCTGGTCGGGCCCAGGCCAACATGGCCCAGGGCCGGACAGCTCACTGAAGCTCTCAGAAGCCACAGGAGGTGGCACCAGGACGTGTACCTGGGTCTCTGTGACTCCCAGGCCCTTGGTCCAAAGTCACACGGGTCCCAGAGGCCACCCAGCCTGCCATGCTGCCTGGAGGTGGTAGGGGTGTTAGGAAGGGAGGGTCCTGAGCGTCTGTCTTGCCCCCTCCTGCCTCGGGTGCCCTGTGGGACACCTGGTTGTGCCTGACCAGGAGAGGGACATTCTGACTCCTGGAAACTGTTTCAGACTCTAATTAGTGTCAAGATGATTTTTTTTTAAGTTTTTCTTTATTTTAAGGTTGAAAAAAGATTTTGGCTAGAGTTGCAGGAATTCTTATTTTGCTCTTTTGCTTGGTTTGGCCTATAACAGTCCTGCTAGCTGTGAACCAGGGACCTCCTGTTAACTGGAAGTTGTGCTGAGCTCCAGGCAGTCAGGTGGGGAGGCTCAGGAGCCAGCAGATTCTTGCTCTCTCTTTTGATCACCCCTAGGGGCCTGGTCTCCAATGGCCACCAGGTATCCTGTTATGGCTGGGGAAGCTGTCAGGCAATAGTTGGGCCTGAGCTATAGAAAAGTCATATCCATGAGGAGCCGGCCAGCTCCGGTGACAGAGCTGCTTCTGATCACTGGTAACTACAGATAAGTTGGAGCCGACAGTCATTTTCTGACTGGAAATTCAAGTCAATCTGGTAAAAACTGCATGTTGCTGGCTCTGCTGGCTATTCAGTCCTGGCGCTTTGGGATGGCCTGTGGCATCCTCCCTCTGCCGTGCCCCGGCTGTTACCCTCCATCTGCCCCGACAGGGCTCAGACATGCGCCTCATTTCACACTTGTGGGGACTGAGCAGGGTGTCACCCTCTGTGCCTACTGGAATTGCCTGGCCCGTGCCAGGAGCTTGGAGCTGAGCCCTCTCTCCCTCTTCTGGATCTCAGCAGGCGAAAATCTACGAGCCGGTGAGGAGGAACAATTGCCTCTGAAACACTGGGCCCGTTGTGTTGTCCACTTGCAAAGTACACACAGGGCTTCCGGTGGTGCGAGTCTGTGGCAGCATGGGACATGGGAGCCCTCACAGAAGCAGAAGATGACTGAGCCCTGGAGCCGGGCTTCCCACAGGGCGCAGATGGGGATGCGTCATCCCACTGCCACCTGAGGTGTGGTTTGGGTCCTCCCAAGGTAAAGATTCTCCAGGAAGAGTGGTCAGCACGATCTATGTAAGGAAGGGCTTTTCTTTCAGGGCTTGCGAACTGGTTACCCATAAGCTCAAGCCCATAAGCACATGCAGCTTGTTGGCCTCAGAAGAGGGGCCTTTAGAACCAAGCTAGCATTTGAGGATGAGGATATTAGATGATACATTGGGTTTTGGCCTTTTTCTCTTTCTTTTGTTAACTGAAGGCTTGGGCAGCCCAAGCTCAGTTCCTGGTGCAGGCTGTTTCCCTTGGAAAGGACTGGGACTGTGGGCTCTGCACTGCTTTCTTTGGACCTGCCTCTGCTCCCTTCCCACCTTTATGCTACTTTCTGGCTCTTGGGCCTTTTGTCTTTCCTTCTTTTTGTCTGTGGCCCTTCCTAAGTCCTGGAGCCACCTGCAAAGCAGTGAGCACCTGGTCTTGGGAGCACTGTCAGGATGGGGGCAGGTTTCTAGGAGGGAGTGTGCTGAACATCTGGGACCCCAGCGGTGCGGTATTTGCTGGGCCCCTTTGCCTAGAGGTCCCTGCCTGGCTGTCTGCAGGCTGTGCCCCACTGGGGGAACAGTGAGCAGTGCAGTCATGGGCACAAATCCTCTCTGCTTTTATTGACACTAAACACTTGCTGCTGACACCACTGTCCCTGTGTGCCCCATGGTTTTCCTGGGAGGGGGCGGGCCTGCTGGGTTGCTGGAGTGGATGTGCTCTTCGTGGAGCAGGGAGCCCAGGCCAAAGGGTCAGTCAAGAGGGTGGACTTGTGCTTAGCTGCATGGTGGATGAGGTGTAGGCATACATGGGAAACCCTGTGTGAATCAGGGTAGGAGAAGGAGGAGGGTGACGGTCCTTTATAGATCTGTGCTGGGCTCGTCTTGAGTTCATAGTGGAAAATGCCCAGTTCTTTCCTTCTCTTATATTCTAGGGGAAGCAGGAATCCCATGGCTTGGAAAACATTAGAGAAGTCTCAGCAAGGGTTGGGACAACATTTTTGAAAGGTCAGCAAAGCAGTGCAGCTGAGTCCATGCTGAACCCAGCCAGCCATACTGACAGAAGTAAAACAGGTTTATCGGAAGCTCACGTAGAGGTGGAAGCTCACAAGGAGGGCTGCCTCTCAGGCCAAGACAGCACGGAACTAAAGGGGGCAGGAGACTATCAGAGGGTGACTGCAGGCTGGAACAGCTGAGTCCCAGGCAGACATTATTTGTCTTCCTTGTGGTTGAATCAGAGTCAGGTGGACCTGTTCTTCAGTTTTGGGTTTGGCTCTGCATGGGGTCATGGGGGACAGGGTTTGGGGGGCATAGTGCCTGGGGAACTTTCCTTCCTGATCGATCAATTTTTAACTATGAGGAAGCAGAGATATCCTAGGGTTAGAGCACCCCCAGATGTAGACAACAGCTGTGTACTCAGGAAGTGTGAGGTCTGAGGCTGTGGGCCTCTCCCAGCTCTGCAGGAGTCTGTGTTCTTTCACCCAGTCTCCACTGATGGCTGCTGCTACTTTTCCATGCTTTTCTTCCCTTTTCAGGGTCGCAGATGCCCAGGTTGTACCTGTTTTCATGGCAAGATAACTGGGATCTGAAAGGTCCCCTGGAGACTGTGTTAAAGTCTGGTCCTCAGCTTGTGGTGACTTTGAGAGGGGTATGGAGCTGTTAGGTGGTGGGGACCCCCCAGAGCAATAGGCCAATAGTCTGTGGGTTGGAAGCTGTGAGAGCAGGAGCCAAATGGATCTTTTCTCTCAGGTTATTTCAGCTGTTTTATCCCAGGGACAGAAACCTGCCTAGCAGCCCTTTCCCTGTGTGTTTGCTGGCTGGGCCACTTTGTCATTTGAGAACTTTCTCTTTTAGGATTAGAAGGACCCTTTGCTAAAGCAGCCTGGGGGTGTCTAATGAGGTGACCAATCTCACACTGTCGATTGTTTGCCAGACACCTACAGACTTCTGATGAAGGAGAAGCCAGCATGTCACCATCATGTGTGTCTGGTCAGAGAGAGGATGTGGTTTCTGTCACCATTGTATCACTTCTCAGGTTATGATAAGGAAGTTGCCCTTCCAGTTAAAAACAAACAGAAGACTGGTCCGCTGAGAGGGTGGGCTTGATGAACTTTGCTTTCCTCAAATTTAACTTTGAACAAATGGATGGGCAAAATTAACCCACCAGCTATTAATTCAGTCAGATCCTGTCAGACTGGTTGGCGTGGAAACGCCACGCCTTGGGCTGTCATGGTTACACCATAACTTGCCATTGCCAGGAAGGAGAGCCGAGCTCCCAGGACCACAGAAATGCCCCCAAAAGTCAACACTTTTTCTTTATCTCTGCTCATTTGGCTGTGGGTAAAATCACCACACCATCAAGCCAGCTTCAGTATTTGGCCACAGACTTGAAGAACCATTAATAGCCAGTAGATTATCATCACTTTCCATAATTACAGTAAAAGAAAACAGATCCCAGAAAGTCACTCCTGGATTGCCAACTGGTGCCTGTCATCCAGTTTGATCTTGGGAAGCAGTGATCATCCTGCCTGAGCTCGTATCAATTTATCGGTTTATTCCTTTGTTCAAATCATCGAAACTGTGAGGAGCACGCGATTAGTGCTGGATGCTTACCACCCCTGAAAGAGTGTTACTCACTCACTCAAAAGAATTGTACAAACTGATAAATTATCATTTGCCTTGTTTGTTATCATTCCAAAAGATGATGTGTTTGTTAGAAATCACTCCAAGAAGCTTTGCATTATTTTGCAGAGGCAGGGAATTACAGTAAAAGATGCTGACAGAGCTGCACTGGATGCACCCATTCTCAGCTTTGGCTCACAGTGGAGTCATTTCAGAAGATGTTAAAAATGCTAACCTCTGGGGGTTGTAACCTACAAAGCCTGATACCACTGTTCCACATAAGATGTGTGCTCTAGAATGTTTACAAATATCCCTGGGTGAGTCTTTTTGCTTTTAATTAATCAGCTTTGCTGCAGGCCTGCGCACACAGGAGACACATGCTCCGTCACTGGGCCATACTCCCTCCCCCTTCCAGGACTGCAATGTTCAGCAGCAGCGGGGGAGTCCAGGCCCTGCCACCCTTCCCACGAACACTGGCTCCTCCTTTCCACAGCTGACTGGTCTGCACGCCCACTGCTCGAGTCTCTGGGGGGGGCTGTGGATTTGGGCCTCCTCCTGGGTCTCAGCACCTACTGATGCACTTGCATTCTGGGTGGATCTGGGGACACCTGCGTCTCCCTGTCCTGCGTGCAGAGCAGGGAAGTACACCGAGGAGATGAGAGCCAGGAAGTATACTCACCTGAGTCTCTTAAGGAAAAAACCAAATCTCATGGGGGAGTGAGTCAGAAGTTTCGGATAAGGAGCCAAACCAGTAAACAAAAACTCCTGAAGCCCTGAGAGATTGTTTTAATAACAAGAATGTCAGCACAAAGCTTAATTTATGGAGGAAGAAAGCTGGGAATGAACCAAAACAGAGACTCTGATCACATAGACTGTAAATCTTCAAATTGGATCTGCAACTCAATGATAACTAGAAACAGAGGAAGGGAAGAAATCAGAAGAGCACAGTGAGGCGTGGGTGGAGGTAAACTTCTTGTGTAACTGCATCTGGGTGTCTTGCTGGGTGCAGTCATTCCTAGGCTGGGGTCTAGAATGGTGTTGGGTGGCCTTTGTTGCCATCTTGATGATTAGGTTTGTCACTTGACAGGGTGGCCAGTTATCTCAGTTTGCCTACAGCATTCCAAGGTTAGGACTGAAAATCTTGCATTTCTTTGCAAACCAGGAGAGTTCTTCCATCCTAATGTGGGTCAGAAATTTAATCTGTCTGCAGCTCATTTTCTTTCCCTGTAAAATGTGGACAATATGTCTCTCCAGCAGTTACTGGGAAGGTGAAGAACAGCAATGAATAGGTTTGTAGCTGTCCTTCATATCTGCCTCACAGGGAAAGCAAAAGATCAGCTTGAGAGAATAATGTTTTTTTTGGAATGAGAAGCTGCTCATAGCAAAAATTATGCTAGTCCTTTTAGGAGGTAACATATTTGGCTTAATGGACTGTTGGACACTGTCAAGAACTGCCTGTGTTCTAGGCACAGGAGAGAGAGTTCCAAGCATTTGCTAGTTAATGCTTAAGGTTTTCTAGTAACTGATTAAGAGTCATGAATGGTGAACACTGGAGCTAAACTCCCATCCCATGTGGCCTTAGGCACTTGAGTGGGGCCGTGGCCAGGGAGGAATGGGTTTGTGAATTCCACTTGGCTTTAGTGGGCTTGGATTGCTTTCCTGTGGTCAGTGGCTTATTTTGGAGGGAGAAGGGTTCTGGTACACGTGGCAGCTCTCATAGTTAACAGAGAAGCTAAGGAAGGATAGAGGTGGAGTCACAAATTATTGCCTTTTAATTTTGGAATTATACTGCTCAACACGCAAGTGAAAAGTTTTTAAACAAAAGAGCACTCAGTGAACAATTTCTCGGGGGCCCATAAGGCAGCTCAGAAGCCCAGGTAGAGGCTGGAAAGCCATAAGCTCTGTGCTCTGGTTGCAGGCCCATTGGCTCTAGTTGGGTGTCACTAGGCAAGTCATGTGACTGGGAATCATGTGACTTCTGTGGGCCATTTTTTCTCAGAGGTCTTTAAAATTCCAGTTCCTCTGACAAGAAGGATATCTGCATGTTATAGCTAATCTTTCCCTGACACCATATTTAAAAGCCATTCCGATTTTTTTTGTTTTTGTTTTTGTTTTAGGGAAGGGTCTACAGGGTATTCAAGGTCTCACTACTAGACTGGACTCATAGTGATCCACCTGTTTACAGTCTCCCAAGAGCTAGGATTACAGGCATGTGCCACTATACCTAGTCTCAATTGCTGTCTCAGGGTGCTGGGGGTGGGGCCAGCGTGGCAGGCCCAGGGATTGAATCCTTGCCCCCTGTGTCTGCTGGCAAGTGCTTTAAAGCCATTCTGATTTTAATGTTGAAATAAGAGAAGCTGGGCATGGTGCTGTACACCTGTGTCCAGCGTAGGGGAGGCTAAGGTGGGAGGGTCACCCTGAGTTGGAGACCAACCCAGGGTTATGTAGTGAGACCTTGCCTCAAAACACCGAGAAATAAAGTGATACTGGGGAGACCAATTCTGAAAGACAGACGCGAAGTGGGCTACCGTAATTCACCTTCATGACTACCTTATTTGCTAGAAGCACCATCCCATAAAATGTAGGCTAAGTCTCGGGTCTTTGGGTTACTTATCATTGGGTTGAGCAAGCAGGTAGGACGACTAGAGCAGCCCCGAACAGATAACGTGAGTGCCCCATGGACCACACGGAGTGGGCCACGGAGTGCTTGTCATTTTTTACCTTGCTGAAGCAATTCGGGCTTTGTACATCTAGAGAACAGATTGAACCCTAAATTCTGCCCATGAGCCACAGGGCATGTTTCTTCTATGTTTGATAGTTGTAGCATGTTTTTGGTGATGATCATAAATTTAACTGCCGCTCCTTTCCCCAGGGTACATGCAGAAGGAAACATTCTCTTCTAAAAGGAGAGGCTGGCAAGGGGCTCAGGCACTTTGCGTGGAAAGCCAAGGAGATGCAGGTGGATGGGCAGGTGGGCAGTAACTTCCAGCAGGCAGTCATGATGAAATCACCCTGCAAAACAGCTCTGCGGACCTGTGGGGTAGGCTATAATGGGATTCTGCCTGCATTTGATCTCACAGCCCTCAGTCAGCCACTAATTAGACTGTGTATTTATCTTTTTCTACTCCTAAGTACCTATTAGCGCTCAGCTGCCCCCACAGAAAGTCCCAGGCAAACAACTGCCTCAAGGCCTCCCTACCTGCAGGTGGCTTTGCAGGCCTCCTTGACACAGTCTTCTTAATTATATCTTCCCTTCTTGCCCCCTGCTGTACCCTGGAGAAGCTGCCATTAACCCTAAATAAATATTTTCTGTTAAACCTGGCTTTCCCCAAATGCTGGCATCTGAGGCCCACATGGGTTGTTATGTAGTGTGGTTGCTTTTGTCCTCGCCAGCAGAACGGAGACCAATTCTAGTCTCTTCTTAGAAAAGTTTTTGGCCTGAAGTTGAAAGGCCTGGACAGAGGCCCCGCGGCCTCTTGGTTATTTCTACTGGCCTGGTCGTTGCCTGAGTGTCCCCCACTCCAGGCTGACTCTGCTCTACCTTCCCGTCCTCTGTTTCCCTTCTCTCCCTCCCCCTCCCTTCCTTCCTCTCTTCTCTCCCATCTTCTTTTCCTCCACTCCTTCTCTTCTCCTTCCCCACCTTCTTCCTTCCCTCTCCACTCATCTTTCTTCCTCTCTCTCTTTTTCTTCTCTCCCACTCCATCTTTATTTTTTCAGTGAATTGTCAACTTTGCCCCCTGCCCATTTCTATGTACTCATGTATTTGACAGACAGCAGTTATATACATTTAAGATACACCACATGATGTTTTCTAATGTAAGTGTATTGTGGGATGGCTAGATGAAACTATTCACATGTGCATTACCTCACAAACATACTTATTTGTGATAAGAACGCTTAAGAGCTACTCAGAATCTTTAAGTACACAAACTATTATTTATAACCTACACATTTTGCAATAGATCTCTTGGGTTTATTTCTCTTGTATAACTCAAATTTTGTTTTTTTTGGCCAACATCTCCCCCCGGGCCTGCCTCCTCCTCAGCCCTGGTAACTACCCTTCTACTCTCTGTCTCTGTGAGCTTCTCTTTTCTAGATTCCCCGTATGGTGGTGTCATACAGTGCCTGTCTTTCTTGGCTAATTCCACTTAACACAGTATTTCCCACTAATATCCAAGCTATCATAGGTTTCTTTTTTTAAGTCAGCATAGTATTCCACATACACACTGCCACCTCTTCTTTTTCTGTTTGCCCACTGATAAACATGGAGGTTGAGTCCATGCTTGCTCTTGTGAACAGTGCTGGCCTGAGTCCACAGTTACAGCTGCTTCTGGACACAATGACCTCAGTTCTTTGTGTATTATTACACCTCACAGCTACCAGGCCCCTGGGAGCCTTGCATACCCATGGCTGAGTACATTGGGAGCTGACTGGCTGTCAGGAGGTAGGATGTGGTTGGAAAAAGAGTTCACTGGGGCTGGGCTTCCTCTCCGGCTCTCCCCTCTCTGCCTCTTGCCCAGGTTTTCTCTGCTTTCGTCTGCCAAGACTTGAGCAGCCCCCCCAGCCGGGCCTCTGCCATGTGGCCCTGCCTCGGAGCCAGCTGACCATGGCTGGAAACATGAGGAAAAGTGGACCCTGTTCCTCGAAATTCTGTGTTTGGATCTCACAGCTCAGCGATGGAAGGCAATCAAGCTCGGTCTGTGTCCAATGGGGATCTCCGGACTGCAGGGTGCTCCTGTGCATGAGTCTGGGGAGCCTCCGTCCTCCCTGCTGCTTTCTGTAATGCTGCACTGAAATCCACCACCTGTGTGTGGGGATTCCTCACCTGCATTTCCTCCCTGCCACTGACCAGCCTTTTTCTTTCTGACAATAGTTATTTTAGCAGAAGTCAGTGCGGTTTTAACTTGCAGTTCCTGATGATTTTTGATTTTGATCATTTTTTCAGAAGTGCATTAGTCATTTGTACATCTTTTAGTCTAGATTTATTTTTAACTTATTAGTACATATTTGCAGTACATTCACTGTAGGAAATTGGTACATGTATGTAACACATTATAAGTCCTTTCCTCCATTTTATTTTCCCAACATCAGATTCATTTATTTACCTTATAAGAACTTTAAAAAACTTATTTGTTTGGTACAAGGTCTCACTATGCAGCCTGGACTCATAGTGTTCTTCCTGTCTCAGCCTCCCCAGTGCTGGGATTACAGACATGCACCACTATGCCCAGTTTCAGTAGCTGGCTCAATGCCAGGGGCCAGCAATGCAAGTAGTACCAGGGATCGAACCTGGGCCCTTGCGTTGCCAGGCAGGTGCTTAGACCACTGAACTATCTCCCAAGCCCTATCTTGTAAGAAATTTTAAGGTTAATTGTCATGTAAACAGATTTAAAACCAGACTAATAGGCCAAGGAACATATAATACATGTAGGACAATTGCACTAAGTCAAGATGCACTTTCAGATACAATCTACGGCTTCTTTGAAAAATACTTTATTTGGGTCCTTTGATCATTTTGAACATTGACTTATTTGAGTTTTACTGCTGAGTCCTTTGAGTTCTTCATAGGTGCGAAGGTTAACCCCTTGTCAGATACACAGCTTCCAGATGTTTGCTCCCATTCTATAGTTCAGTGGTGGCAAACCCTCGTTTGTTTTTCTTTAAGACAAAAGTTGCTAATGTATGAATTGTTTTTTCTAAACTAATCCCCAGTATTTAGGATTAATCGTGGTGTTGGCACTTTGTGATAAATAATTGTGCTTTGTTTTGCAGGGTGGGGACTTGTTCTGCATCCCTGCCAAATGCTGTCTCTTTGTTCTGTGGATTGTTTCCCTTGTCATGCAGGAGGCTTTTAACCTCCTGTAACCCTTTTTGTCTGCTTAGCTTTGTTGTCTGTGCTTTTGTGAGCATATTTTAGTTTCTAATACCAATCTCTAACAAAAGAGGCAAGACTCTTTGAAGAAAATGTTGATTGTAGAACCAGGTGTGTGCTAGGATGGGCAGGAGTCTCGGTCCGTCTGTGCTGGTCATCACAGGATGCTGGGCTGTTGCACCGTAGTTCTGGAGTCCAGGCAGCCCATGGTCAAGAGCATAGCACCTGGCCTCGACCTTCTCGCTGTGTCACGCACGCTGGAAGGCAGAAGGGCCGAGAGGAGAGGAAAGAGACAGGAGAAGCAGGTTTGATTTGTCCTTTCGTACAGAACTTTATTTGGGTCCTTTGATCATTTTGAAGGCGCACACACGCCTGAGAAATCACCTCTTAGAGGTCCTGCTTTTTCACTTGGAGCCAACACTGAGCAGTGGCCCCTCGGGAAACCTGTCCTGAAGTCCCAGCCTGCTCCACAGGGCCCCATATGGCCATGAGCTCATCCTCCTCCTGTCTCTGTGGAGCGCCCCTGCCACCGTCCTTACTCACTTCCCGCAAATGTTCACTGACCGCACTTTCAGTGTTCTGTCCTGGTCAGTATTGCTTATTCTTGATGTGGGCATGTTAGGCTTCTCCAGAGGTTCTCAGTCTGATTCCTTTTAATGAGGAGCTCCGCCTTTCGATAATGCCCCTCCCTTCTCACTTCACTGTATTTCAGTTATAAGAAGCCACATAGTTCCTTTCATTTTTTTTTTGTTTTTGAATTTCTTCTGTTTAATTCCCTTGATCATAGTTCATAAGTTCAACCTCTGTAAATCTCTTGGGCATGAAGAGAATTCAGCTAAGTTTTTTGGCTACATTTAAAAAACGATGCCCTTTCCTTCAGTCTCTCAGTACCCTCTTTCTCATTTCTGTTTCAGAGCTTATTATCATTGCCTCTAGGGCTCCTATTTCCACCAAGAAATATGAACCAAGCCATTTAAGCATTCCCTTAATTTAAATTATAGCTCCTTTCTGTGAGCCTCACCAAAATCACTTTCAACATTTCACTCATGGAAATTTAGGCCTTTATTAGGCTGCATTTCCAACTCTTCAGCATGTAGCTGGCATCCATTTCCAAAGCTGTACCCAGCTCTGCAGCCCAGGTTCCTGCCATTGTGGCCCTCCCAATCTGTGAAGCTCTAACAGAATACTCAATGCATACCATAAAGGAATTTATCAGCCTATAGTTCTGTGGGATGAGAAGACCAGGGTTGAGGGCTGGGATCTGGTGAAAGCCTCTTGTCCCACCATTCATTTGGAGAAAGCAAAAAGGCAAGTGAGAGAGGGAGGCATGAAACCTGCCCTTTCACAAGGGACCCTTTCCTGTGACAATGTACCCATTCCCATGATTTGGAACTAATCCATGTCAGGCTTGGTCTATCTCTTAAGGGACCCATTTCTTAACACTAAGGGACTCAGGCTTAAGTTTCAAGCATACATCTCATGGGAAAAAACATTCCAAGCCATAGAAATAGAAAATATACAAGATAAGCATGGGGATATCTTCTAGTGCCAAAAGGAAAATCTAAGAAAAATTTAAAAATTAGACCAATGAACCAACCAACCAACCACCTAACAAACAAGTGTAAAACTAAAACCTTTTATTGATAGGATGGGGCTGAAGGGATACAGAAGCCAACCAACTGCGCTTCTAGTCGTTGGAGCTTGGGTGATTTGAGAAAATAAGTAGCAAAGCAGCACTCAAGTACAACACAAACTATAAGGTAAGTATCCTGGTATGAGCAGGGAAAGAAGCCAAGGCATGAGTAGGAGAGCAGACATGACCCTCCCTGGCAGAAGGATTATGCGCAACTTATGGGAGAGTGTGTCTTCATGGGGGGAGAGCACACCTCTTCCTACCCAAACCTGGACTGCCCAAGTGGCCCTGCACAGTTTACCACAGCAAGGGGGTGGGAGGAAGCTGGCTCACACCACCCAGCCTGGGGGTTCAAAGTCAACACTAGTGACCATAACTCAAATGATAGCATGCACCCTTCACAAGATGGGATAGAAACACTGTTTTACCTTGTGGTCTTTCTCCCCCAAGCCCATAAGTGCAGTCTACTCATGAAGAAATTGGATCCCAACTGAAGGACACTTAATGAAATGTTCTTCAGAACTTCCAAAGTCATCAGAAACAAGGGAGATCTGAGAAACTGTCACAGTCAAGCAGACTCTAAGGAGACGCAAGAGCTATAGGCAATGAGGTATCCTGAACAATCTCAGAACAGAAAAAGGCAGTATAGAAAAACTCAAGGAAAATGCCCAGCCCATCAGTTTTAGTTAATAATAATGCATCAATATTGGTTTATTATAATAAATATATTCCACTTATATATGATATTAATCATAAGGGGAGTTGGATATGGGACATATAGGAATTGCAGTATCTTTGCAAGTTTTCTGTAAGTCTAACACTGTTAGTAGGGCCAAGGGTATAGCTCAGTGGCACAACACCTGCCTGACAAGTGCAAGGGCCTGAGTTTGATTCCCAGGACAAAACTACGGTGAGCTAAACTGTCCTTTTAAAAGAAGTCACTTCTTCCTGGAAGACGGTAGAGCAGTAAGCCACAACAAACCAGCCTCTCCAGGATTTGGAATACAAATACTGGAGAAATCTGGGAGAAGAGACCTAGGAGAAATCTGGTGGAAAAATTGGCGCCTACAGAGAAACTGAACAGCTAGAACACAGTGCACAACGAGGAAAAGATACTCTGCACTTTTTCCTGCCCATGTGAAGGGAAGATCAAACCTACAGAGACACAGAAAAAGCAAGCACTTCTGGGGGTGTTGGGGAGAAATGCACCAATGACATGGAGCCGTGGACTCTGCATGCTCCAGCAGCTGAGGAGCGGCTGCGGTTCAAGGACCTGCCACATCTCCTGGAGGGTGTGCTTGGCTGGCAGCACTGCAGCAGATCGCCCAAGCCTGGGGCTCAGCGCAGACAAAGGCTGGCTTGACCTCAGGACTCCCAGTGTCAAGCTCCCAGGGTGATGGGGGGAGGGACTGCCATGGGAGGCATTCACGGCCAGGGAGCCGTAGTCTGGCGGGCAGGGCCCATCCAGACTACTCTGAGCTAAATGACCTAGGCACCACTCCCACAAACAGAGGGCAGGCTGAGCCTGAGTTGCATGGACATTCTTCCTCTCCCCAGTAAGATCTCTTGTGCCGCTTCTCTCTCCTTCTCATATCATAGTTTAATGTTTCAGAGTTTCCTGTTTGTGTTTTTCCTTTCCCAAACCCTGAGTCTTTAACAGTATAGTTGCAAAGCTTTGTTAACCTTTTGGTAGCTAACTTTGTAAAATTACTGTTGGATCCTTTCCTGACATTTTCAGAGACTTAGCTCTTGCATTTGGTACATAATAGCCATAAGTCAACACCGAGTTGATTAATGTTTACATCATCGCTGACAGTTTCTTCTCTAGGAATAAGGGTGGCACATGGCTGGTTCTTATGATACGTCAATATCTAATTTGTTTCAGACAACGCTATCACAGCTGTTTCATTTCATATTTGCAGGGTCACACAATTGGTGCCATTTCTCTGTAAGTCAACACTCAGATTTCTTTTATTACCCTAACAACATTAAAGTATATTTCCAGACAACTTAGTTGTAGAATTAACTACACTGCATCTTCCTTTCCCCAAAATAACCCAGGTGGGGGCTGTGGCAAAGTCAGTCATCCCTAAGGTACAAGAGTGAAAAGTCACTTGAGAGGTCCTTACTGGCAACAAAGTCTTTAGACAAAAGCATACGCAGACCTCAGCATAAAACAAAATATAATAATTGAGCAAAACCAATGGAAATATGGGGGAAAAGGGCAACAAGATGCCTCCCATAAACCCGAACTTTGCCAAAGCAGACAGGGGCAGAATAACATAAACCACACACCTGAATTACTTGAAAATATAGCAGAAGTGCTAGAACAGAGCTCAAGGAGTTACTCATCAGGATTAAAGAAGATATAACTAAACATGTAAAGGGAAATAATTACTAAGGGTGCAGAAGCTCCCAGAAGACACTAATACAAAGGTAGAGGAGCTAAAGAAAATAATACAAAACATTATCGATCCATTCGCCAAATAGTTGGGGTGCATAAGAAGGTTTTAATCAGAAATATAGAAGATTAAAAGTCATATTGAAAGCAGCAGGATGGACAAATATGAGAAGAAAATTCACGAACTAGAAGACAGTAATGTTTTCAAGGACCAGTCACTGACAGAAGCCTTAAAAACAATTAAGAGAAAATGATGAATGGACCCAACAACCACTACGGGATGCAAAGAGGGCTAATCTAAGATTAGCTGGTGCTGACGAAAGATTGGAAGAAAACACAAGTGCCACAAACCTGCTCACAGGAATCAGGGCAGACGGTCCACAGCCTATGATCCCAAAGAGAACCTCTCCATGCCACATGATGTCCCCGAGAGCTGGCAGAGAAAGGCAGCAGGTCACAGGCTGTGGGAAGCTCATTAGGGTCATGGCAGACTTCTCTGTGCAAACCTCAGAGGGTGTGGAGTGAAGTGAGTCAAGCCCTCAAAGACAACAACTTCCAGCCCTGACTTATGTATCTTTCACAGCTTTCCTTTACAATTAATGGAGAAATAAGGTATTTCCACAACAATGATCATCCTAAGAATCCACAGCCTCCAAACCAGCATCATAAAAGCTTTGCAAGCATACCCTGGAATGAGATGGTGACACCAACGACACACCCCGTGGGACAAGCAGCTACACGAAGGAGGACAATGAGGAAGGCAGTGCCGGGAAAGCAGGGCAACAGTGGGCATGAATCTGTGCCTCTCACAAGAGCCCTCCGTGTTGAGGGGCCGGGGAGACAGCTCATTGGAATAAGGGCTTCCCTGGCAAGTGCAAGGGCCTGAGTTCAATCCCCAGTTCTGCCTTCTCCTCTCAAAAAAGAGCCCTTCGTGTGAATGCCTCAGCTTCTCAGTCAGAGGACACAGGCTGACAGAATGGCTCAGGAAGAAACCTGAGCAACCTTAAGAACCAAGAATTACATTTAATTGAAAAAGGTACTCATAGATTAAAAATGAAAGGATGGAAAAGAATATTACATGTAACAGAAACCTGGAAAAAAAGAAGGGTAACTATACTAATTTCAGGCAAAGTGGATTTCAAGTCAAGGCTAATGAGAAGAGACAAAGAAGGCCACTATATATTAGTTAAGGGAGCACTTCAATAGGAAGAGGTGACAACAATAAAAATGCACTCATCGAGTACCGTCCCATGCAACTTCAGAAAACAAACACTAATGGCCATAAAAATCAGGTGAACACCAATACAACAGTACCTGGGAGCTCAGCACTCCACTGTCATAGAGCGACAGATCCCTAGACAAAAGTTTAACAAAGAATTATCAGAGTTGATACAAACCTTAGAATAAATGGACTCTGTAGATATCTCTAGAGTGCTCCATTCAACAATGGAATAGATGTTTCTTTCAGCAGTACATAAGACTTTCTCCAAAACAGACCACATACTAACCAATAAGGCATGTTTAAATAAGTAGAAAATAACCCAAATTATCCAGTGCATACTATCAGATCATAGCATCATGAATCTAGAGCTCAAAGGCAAAAGAAACCACATAAATTATGCAAACACGTGGAAATTGAATAGTACTCTCTTGAATTACTAACGTGTTGCAGATGAAATTAAAGAAGAATTTTGTTTCTAAAACCAAATAATGCTAGTATGACATACTAGAACCCAAGGGACACAGTGAAAGCAGTCCTAAGAGGGAAGTTCATAGGAGTGAATTCCCGCATCACAAAGAGAATAAACTCAAAGACCCTAATGTTGCCGGATCCTAGTAAAACAAGATCATTCCAAACCCAAAGCTAATATAAGGAAGGAAATTGCAAAAACCAGGGAAAAACTAATCAAATTGAGACTAAAGAAATACAAAGAATCAATGAATCAGAATTGGCTCTTTGAAAGATTAAACAAAATAGACAAACTCTTAGATAATCTTAAATAAGGAAGGAAAAGACTGAAATCCATACAATTAGAAATGAAAAAGGTGAATTCAAAATGGATTCTGCTGAAATTCAGAAGATTATTGGTAACAACTTTGAGAATCTCTGTTCTAATAAAATGTTAAATACAATTCAAAAGAAATAGATAAATTCCTAGATATATCTGAACTACCAAAGCTAAACCAAGAAATATAAAAATCCTGAATAAACCAATATCATTCAATGATATTGAAGAAGCAATAGAAAAACTATCAACTAAGAAAAGCCCAAGTCATGCTGGACTCACTACCAAATTCTACAAGAACTTTAGGGAACATTTAATGCCCGTACTCTTCAAACTCTTTAATGCAATTGAAAGGGAAACAGTACTTTCAAAGCCATTCCTGGAAGCAAGAGTTTCTCTAATTCCATAACCAGAAAAGGTCACAACCAAAAATAAGAAGCACAGGCCAATTTCTCTCATAGACACAGATATACAAATCCTCAATAACATACTGGCAAACAGAATGCAGCAAATCATTGAAAATATATACATCATGACCAGGTAGGATTTGTTCCAGGGACCATGAAAGTTTCAATATGCAGAAATAAATGAATGTAGCATACCACATAAAAAGAAACAAGTACAAAAATCACACGATCATGTCAATAGATGTGGAAAAAGAGTTTGACAAAAATCCAACATCAGCTCATGACAAAAACACTGAAGTAACTAGGAATAGGTCTTTATCTCAATCTGATAAAAGTTATTTACGACAAACCAACTGGCAACACTATACTAATGGAAAAAAGTTGCAAGCTTTTTCTCTAAAATCAGGAAATAGACAAGGGTGTCCACTGTTGCCATTTCTGTTTAATATAGTTCTTAGAAACCTAGTATCTCAGTTACTTTTCCTTCCTTGCTAGGACAAAATTTCTGACACCCAGAACTAGGGAAGGAAAGGTTTATTTATTTTCTTTTTCTTTTCTTTTTTTTTTTTTTTTTTTGCTGAACCGGGGATTGAACTCAGGCCCTTCTGCTTGCCAGGGAAGCACTTTTTCCACTGAGCCATCTCCCTAGCCCAGGAAAGGTTTATTTAGCTCAGTTGTGGAGGTTTCCATCAACTTGCCTGACTCCAGGGCAGAAGGCAGAGTACAGCAGAGAGCAGAGGGAGGAACAGCAGGTGGGCGTGTATCAACCCCCTCTTCCTTCTTTCCTTCCACGCTGACTGTGAAGATCGGAGCTCCTCTGAAGTGTTGTGGTAAAGATCAGAATGCCTCCGAGGAAGTGGGGCACACAGAAGCCTTCCTCAACCCCTTTCAATACCCTTATTGTGCTGAGTCACTGGGCTCCCCACACCCCAGGGCATGGAATCACTACACCGTCCAGCCAAGCTTTAGACATCTCAAGTCGACTCAATGTATCAACTACCACAATTAGATAGAACACTAAGACAAGAGAAAGAAACAAAATTGATATGAGAGGGGAGAAATTACATTATCATTATTTGTTGATGACATGATAATATATATAGAAGGCTTCAGAATCCCACCGAAAGACTCCTAGTATTAACATCTAAATTTTTCAGTGTAGCAGGATACAAAGAAGCTCATACAGAAAAATCAATAGCATTCCTGTACATTTAATAACAAACTTACTGAGAAATAACAGAAATCATACTTTTCACAGTAGCATAAAGACAAATAAGAGCAGTGAATTAACCTGACTGAAATAGCAGAACACCTGTACAGTGAAAAGCACAGTACTCTGAGAAAGGAGATTGCAGAACGTGTAAGAAAATTTGAAGATGTCCCCTGTCCCTAGATAGGCAGAACCAATATAGTGAAAATGGCGCTACCATCAAAACTGTTACATAGATTTAATGAAATCCCAATACCATTCTTTATGGAACTGCAGAGAAGAATCCCACAATTCATATGAGACCAGAAGAAAGCTAGACTAGCAAGATCAACACTGGGTGGCACAGGTAAGGCAGGGGCGCTGCAATCCTGCACTTCAGCTTGCCCTGTGAAGCTACAGGACCAAGGACGGTGTGGCACTACAGCAAAAAGCCCCACTGTGGTTGAGGGAACAGAGCACAGGACACAGAGACAAATGCAGTCACGTTCAGCTTTGCTGTGATGAGAATGGGGCCAAATCTCTTTCCTGGAAGAAAGCCAGCCTCTTCACAAGTGGTGCTGGGAAACTGGCTCTCCTCATGCTGGAGTTTGAAGTTAGACCCATATCTCTCACCATGCACTCAGTTCAAATAAAAATGTGTCAAAGATCTAAACATTAGGACAGAAACAGTTGCTGGAAGACAAAAATAGGTAAAACTCTTGAAGACATAGGTGAAAAAAGTTTTGCTAGCTACTCTTCAGACAAAGTGCTAACATCTAGAATAGATACAGAACTCAGGAATATTAGATCCCTAAATTAAAAAGCCCAGTAAAAACTGGGCATGTGAAGTGAACAGACACCTCTCCAGTGAAGAAATACAGAGGACCAATAAATATATGAAAAAATGTTCAACATTACTGGGCATTGGAGAAATGCAAATTAAAACAACAGTGAGATTCCAACTCCAGAAAGAATAGCTGTTGTCAAGAAATCAACCAATAATAAGGCAGTGTGGAGCAAAGAGCACTTCTCCACTGCCAGTGGGGGTGCAAATTGCTACAACCACTATGGAAATCATCAGGGGGATGTCTCAAAAACTATGAGTACAAACCCCACTGGACCCAGCTGTTCCTCTTTTAGGGACATCATGCCCCAGTCATGTATTGCAAATCCATGTTTATAGCAGCACAATTCACAACAGCTAAATCTAAGAAATAGTTTATACCTCCACCAACAGATGATTGCACTGCAATGTGATATTTATACCCAATGGAAGGGCTGAACTGAGTCATCTGTAGGCAATGGGCGTGCCACGAGACCACAGGTTAAAGGAAGTAACTCAGATGCACGAGCTTAACGGTCACAGGGTTTCTCTTGTGAAGAACCACAGCCCTCCCCCACCCATCACAAAATAAAAGACAGATAATAGGAAAAAAGAGTCTGGAAAGCTGAGAAACCATTACTGTATCCCACACACTGATTCCAGCTGGCTGCGTGGCAACTTTGAGCTTTCTGAGAAGTTACCCACGGCTGTGTTCATCTCCTGACTCCAATCATGGTGGAACTCCCTTTAAATTTAGAAGTAAGGATAAACCCGCAGTGCCCGGATGTGAATGGATTACAATGTATCTTTCAGGGAAACCTATTATTATCAATGGGACTCCACCGGGGAGTCAATGGTGATGAGGATGAGGAGGAGGATGACCAGACACCTCTAAACTTGGAACAAGTTTAAGACTTTGTAAGAGGAGAAAAAAAAACACCCCAACCAACAAGATTTGTTTGAGGAACAATTATAACTCTCCTGTGTTAATATTTTTTATAAACAATAAGAAAAAAAAATAAATTTAGAAGTAAGGCCAGTGGCACTCCCTCCTTTTCCTTCTGTTCTTGATGTTACAGCCTTGAGTGCTCTTTCACAGCACACCTATTCTTCCAAAGAATCAAATCTTTCTGCTTATGGCCTCTTAAATTCAATGTTCCCCCCCCACTACCTCCATCAGTGACTTATTCTACAACTGCTCTCTTGTCTTGGTTACAAAAATGGAGACTTGGATCAGCCTAATGGTCCAAGATTTTTCTCTCCTGTGACTCATAATCTATACTTCTGTATAATTTTAACCTAGCACATTTGAAACAAATTGTCTGTAACCTCTCCCTAGGCAAAGTTTGTTCTTTTAGAGAAAAATAATGTTGTGGCATGGCGTTTCATAGTTTTTGTGTGTAGCCCATGTTTTGCTATGGAACAAAATTCATCAATGGAAAACAGAATTAAATAAAAATTAATAATTAGTTTGCTATGTTTTAGACACTGAGCAAAGTTCCATTAGAAAAAGTTCTTTGGCTTTAGTTCCTCTGCATGTGGCTGTGACTTAATTGTTCCCCTTTGATCTTCTCCCCTTAGTACTTTATTTTTCTGGAACAATAACAAAACGTGAATATGAACAAAACTGGCTTCAGTCAGGCTGTGGGCTGCATCTCCTTTAGCCATCTATTTTCACTACCTGAGAAAAATGACGGTGAGCTCGCTGAATGCTTCTCAGGTTATAAATATTGAAAAATGAAAATGAAATCCAAGTGCAATTATGTTTGAGCCCCACAGCCACATCCAGAACTTTAAATGGCTCCAGGTTGTGCTTTGTATTTTAATTGGCAACATGGCGACTCTCTTACCCATCTTTCCTATTAGGTTGGAGAAAATTTTAAGGTAAAATAATGTAAAATTTTACAAAATGTAAATCACTAAATGCAAAATCAGAGTATGAGTTAGAATCATTTTCAGGACTTGACATGTAATCTTTCACTACAGTCTTTCTAAGCAATCATATTTGAAGACATTGAGAAAGATTTTCACTGGTTCAGGATGTGCACACCTGCTATGGCCAAACCTCTGCTCATCTGTGTCTTAGCTCCGCCCCCTGGAGACCTGCCTGACCCACACCTCTTTCCACAAGTTCTCTCCCTGTCATGACCTCTATCCTCTTGATGTGCTAAAGAGGTTTGTTTCTGATGGATATACTGACCTTGCCATTCTGATCTTTGGCTTCCTTATGGGTCCAACAGGGACACAGATGGCAATGACATCCACCAAGCCGATTCTCTCACTGATGCACTGGGATGATTCTCCTAGGCTGAGTCTTCTCGGAACTCAACATACTTGTGCAGTCGGTGCATGGATTTCAGAGTTCACTGAGCCCTTTGGGATGGTTCGGAGGGAGAATCCATTCCATTTGAGGGGCTTGACCTGGGTTATGAGGGTTGAGGCTGGCTGGCTCCAGGAAGTTGTGCTGATGGCAAGGAGGAGACCAAAGTTCTCACTCATTCCTGGTCGGCTCTTCTCCTTCTGGCCACCCTTTGATTGGCTCAGTCAGAAAAAGCAGCCTGGGCATGTTCATAGGGTGCATGGTGGGAGGGGTGGGGGGCCTGGCCACGGGCCCACTTCCCTTTGGCCGTGTGGCTGCTGTCTTTCTTGTGATTGCTGTCTTTCTCCTGTTTTTAGTCCTGTGAGAGAGTGTGCAGAGTAGGGAAGGGAAGAGGGGAGGAAGGAAGGAGAGGCTGAGTGGTGAGTTAACCCTGGTGCCTTGTGTGATGGCTGACATGTACTGCTCAGCACAGGAGCAAGTTCTCCCAGCCTGGTTTACTTTGGGGGCAAGGTGGATGTGGATTTAGCTCAGTTCCACCTTGTTTAAATTCCTGGCTTGACTTTCTTCTGGGTTGTTTCTGATTGTTGACCTCTATAGGATGTGATCCAAACATATGGTGAATGTTTAAATGAAAATTTTTAGAAATGTGTTACTAAAAAAGACACATTGCTTGACCAATTTGCTCTCTGTGAAATCCTGAGAGAAAGTTTTCTCTCTATGTGACTCTCCTTAGTCACACTATAGATCATCGGTCACATTGCTCTGTGGCTTCATAATCTTCTTGATCAGAAAATTTGGGACACAACTGAATTCCATGATGTTACAGTACAGGTTCTCCTATGTCCTGAGTCTTCATTGACCTTGAAAGGCTAGGGCCAAAATGTTGGCTGACCTTGCAGCTCTTCCTTTTCTCCAATTTTTGTAAACTTAGGTTGTTAACTCTCCAGAAGAGAAGCTGATTATTACCCTGCAACATATGCAGTTCGGTTTACCCTAACTATCTGTCTAAATGTCAAACATCTTAGGCATAATGTGGAACAGGTATTTTCCACCAAGTATTGATGTATTGAACTTTAAGTCCTTACAGAATATGAGAAAAATATTTAAAAAATAGTAATACACACATATTTTTACACAGAAATTTAGAAATCTAACCATATACAGCATTGTAGCAGGACAGTCCTGTAACATTATTTTTTTCTTGTGTCTTTTTTGGTCAAGCAATGGCCGTGACTTATCCACATGGCTGACACTGACAAAGGATCTACAAAGTGCAGTACAGGGCTACAGGATAAACCCTGAGGGTATCTGACTGACCTTATCAGATACAAAAGGTACATTTCTTATTATATAGGTCTTACTTTATCTTTGGTCTTAACCATCCAGCAGAAAAGTATAAAAAGTGAGGTATATAAAGTAAAGCTATATTAATATGCTGAGGTGTAAAAGGCTCTAGTCAGCAACTTATGTGGATAGCCCAGTGCTATGGCAGACTGCTGGACTGTGTTGAGATGTTTTGCTGAATGTAAGCACCTATAATAAGTGAATGCCAATGGAATACTCGCCTCTGACAGGACTAAAGAAAAAAGGGGATACAAAGGAAAGACCATTTTATATTTGTATACATAAAATAGTTAGGATAGATACGCAGCTTCTTTTGCTTAATTCTGTGAGAAGAAAGATTTGTACTAATAGTGTTTGGACAGGATAACCTGTCTGCTTCTTGTACTATGGATAACCACTAGGAAGATAACAGTGTAAAAAGCATTAATTAGTTCTTTAACCTATTAATCAACTTTGGAAAAAAAAGACACATTGCTATACAACCCCCTCAAAGCACCACCCTCTGTTTGAAGAATACTCTCACCCTCAGACTTGCCATGGCAGTGTAACTAAAGACACATCTGACCAAGAACTTCCAGAACTCCTGAAAGTGGCAAGAATGATGGACTGCGTATGAAGCGAGGGAGGGGTCATGGAAATGTGCCTTTTGATAAACTTCAAAAATTTGAGAGAAACATTTACTGTATTTTGATCACACCTGATACAGGAGGACAGGGACCACTCTTTTAAGCTGTTTTCCTTGTGTGCCCCCGTAGGTAGTCCGTAGGGATAGGTGGAGGGACTTACTGTGGACACTTAAAAGCCCTGGGGACCGGGCTGACGGCTGCACAGCGGCTGCCTTCCTGAACCTGGGCCTTCCTGATCAGGGGCACCTAAAGAGCAATGGCTTCCTCTTTCCAAGCTCTCAGCTAAAGTGGGAGCCGGGAGCTCCGAAGATGCTCTTGCAACGAGGGCCTGGGCAGTGTTGGCTCTTTCAACTACCCCTACTCTGTGAAGGATAAGATCTCTTTTCTAGGCATTCTTTTGAAAGGTCTGCT
>PVKA01003358.1:32712-102366 GCA_004027165.1 Ctenomys sociabilis
AGGTACTATAAATCTCTTCCGAAATGTCACACCCTGGGTTCAGTTCAGGGCTATTAAAGGCTGAGGCCTGTGCTCGATCAATCAGGCTTCCTATTCATTCTTCTGTGCCAACGCCACCAGGGACCGCTGTAATTTTAAAAACGTTCTCTTTGTGGCGACTTCTTTGTTGTCCTGGGAGCGCTTGGGGGAGTGGCAGCTGACACCAGCCGCGGAGCAGCGCTTAACTTGACTCTGCACAAGGAGGCTTGGAAAGCCTGCTCCACCCGGAGCTGCCTGGGAGAGAACTTCAGAGACGTTTCTGAGTAGAGCGGCAAAGTTCCAAATCCACGAGGCCGAAGAAGCTTCACTTAGAGAACGCGGGAACACCGAGCAGCCAAAAGGTGGCGCCCCGCACCCACTGTTCCCGCGTCGCGCGGCCACGCCGCTCCCACGTGCTCTTCTGTTCCTTCTATTAGTTGTTTCATAATAAAATATTATACCCTCATCCTCTCCTGGTAAAACACAGCAATAAAACAGCCCTCATTCTCGGGGCCGATCTGTGCGCTGATATATGGCAGTCCTTATCCCTCCGGGTGGATGACCGGCCAGGTAAACTGTTTGCGCTTGCAGCGGAGCCTGCCTTACAGCTCCTGTGTATCTTTAGACGATGCCGTATAACTGAGCGCCGTTGCCATAAAAGCATCTCTGACCAGATCCGGGCTTTTAATTTGTCTCTTGAGTTCACCTCTCTCAGTTATAAACCAGGAAAACACAGCTGGAGCAACTGGAAAAACTCTTGAGTATTTCTGCTGAAATACTAATTCAAGGATAGAGCTTTATTATTTCCTGCCTGGTTGTTGTTTGTGAAAGCAGTTAATGGACAGCGGGCTGTTTTAAGTTTGCGTGGCTCCAGCTCCGCTGCGTGCAGCCCGCCTTGGGCGTGAGCGTGACAGCGACAGGCATCAACGGGCTCAGACGCATACCCTGAGAAGGAATCAGAGCAGCATGCCAGGAGCTGGGCCTAGTGCGTGCAGGGCCCGAGGCTTAGAAAAGTGAAATCCATTCTCTCTCAACTGGCCAGCAACCCAAAGTGCGTTCAAGGCGTGCTTTCAAGGTCAGCCCTGTGCTGGTCACCCCGAAGCAACATCAATCAGACCCTGTTCATCCCTGTGCCAATGCCACCTGGGACTACTATGATTTCAAAAATCGACTCTGCATTTGGGGCCACCAGGTGCAGATACCAAGGGCCGGTCAGAGAGCAAGATGCCAGGCGGTGCAAAGGCAGGAAGCTGAAAGATCACTGTTAGGATTGAGCCACTAGCCAGTGCCTCAGGGACCCAGAAGCCTTGGCCTTTTGGGGGACAGGTGTGCAGTGAGGTATAGGAGTTGTGGAGCAGAATAGAAAACAGTTGATAGCGCTTTTCTCTCAGAATAAAGCACACAAGTTTTAGGATTCGAATGTCCAGTGCAATACAAGGCAGTGCTTGATCCTATTTGTAGAGTGGGTGGATATGCACAAAGAAGCAGAGGTCGAGGGTAAAGAGGCCTCACTGCGGGCCCAGCATGGGCCCCCAGTGCAGGGTGAGTGTGCCCAGGCCCCCTCCTCTCCTCCTGAAGGCAAGTTGCTACAGCACAACTAAGGGACTGGGGCCTCCCTGGATGCTTGATTGAACAGAAGACGTGGTGCCCCATTTAGAATTTCCCGTGCCTCGCGTTGAACAGGTGTGTGATGAGAACAGTCAAAGATGAGCTCGTGCTGCTCAAAGGGCAGCTTGGATGACCTGCTGGGAACATGGACTCTTTACAAAGGAAATAGACTAGATTGGAAGATACGGTGCTATATCATCTGAGGTTACAGATTTCATGGTGTCAAAAATGAGGCATTAAATTTTACTGTACATGTGAAGAACCAGCTGATCTAGGGCAGTTATAGTTTGAGGTCAAGTTCTCTGGAAAGTAATGATCAATGAAAAATATTCAGAAAGACATCAAGGTTGGGTTCTTTTCTATACTGACAAACAGTAGTTGAATTCTTTTAGTGGGCAATGGGTTAGATGAAGAACCCAGGTGAAGCCATGAGAGTCTACACCCTTTAACTTTCTTACTAGAACAGAACCACATGACAAGATTAGCTTCTTTTATAGATAGGCACGGTGGCACATGCCTGTAATCCCAGTACTTGGGAGGCTGAGGCAGGAACATCATTGCAATTTCAAGACCTGACTAAGCCACGAAGTGAGCCCAAGGCCAACCTAAACTGCATAGCGAGACACTGCCTCCAAAAAAGACAAGGGAAAAAAGAAAGGATTAATTTATTTTTCCAGGTAGCTCATGGACCTGACCTAAACTATGCCTTTGAGTACTTCCTGGGTTGGGGTGGAAAATCTGCAGCTCAAGGAAGATAAGATGAATTGCTACTGGCTGGAGTTGAGAAATATGAATTCCCATGATCAAAAATGCATTCTTGCTGCACTGTAGACGTTCTGGAGAGATGGGACTGGGGTTGACCTGGGCTCGGCCTCAGCAGGGGGAGACCTCACCACATATCCATCTGGGGCTGCAGCACAGGACACATCTGTTTCCATGGTGATCTTATGGGCTTCCCACCACATTTGCAGTGCTCCTTCTTGTTTCCTTGCATTTCAGGATAAAGTTAGACTGCAGTTTAAGGAGCCTGCGTATCCACCCTAGAGAGCTGCAGAGCAGGCCTTCTGGATCTGCAGGTCTTCCTTCCCTAGTTCCAACTGCAAGGCCTCTGTGTTTTCTACCTTGTGATGCTTTAAGCTAGAAGATGCTCTTCAATGCTCCAAGCTAGCATTGCGATTGAGATCTGTTGTTGTTTTGGTCTTTGTAGGCGGCTGTCGAGTTTTCAGAACTCACCTGAAGTAGAGGAGCTCGGGCCTCTCCAACGTCCACTCACTCCAGCGTCGCAGAAGCAATTTTCCATCTGTCCGGGTGGTAGCGTGGGGTTGTGACACCGACCCCAGCTTGCTGCATGGGGGATTAGTGCTCTCGGGGCGCAGCGGCTCTAACTCGTCCCCTTTCCAACAGCTCCAACTTGGTGCCGTTGAAGAAGCAAGTGCCTGAGCTTGCCCCCGACCACGCTTGCAGGGCGCTTGCTTGTTATCTGCGGTTTTCAATCCACCGCTGACAGCATCAGGTTCAGACAAACACAACAGTCGCTCTGCCTTCTATTTTGGGCTCCGATACTGCTTCCAGAGATTAATGAAGTGCCGAAGCCGAGCCAAGTGAATTCTAAGCCAAACATAGTTAGCAAAGTGAGTCTGTTTCTAAGTAGTTCAAGTATCAATTTAAAAAGCCTAAATAGAAAATTGTTTCTGAAAGAGCTTTCTCTTTGTTGAATTTTATTGGTGGGCATGATGAATCGACTATATGTATTTTTCTGAACCCTTATTCCACCCACGCTTCCAGATTGTTTTGAAAACTATGGAAATTTCCACCCAGGATGCATTTTCCTTGTTTGCTTCCATCAACATTTCTCTGCCCAAATAGTTTCTTTTGTGGTTCAATTTTTCCATCTTTTTAATATAATGGGTTGGTCCCCGCTGCAGTTGTACATAGTTATATACTGACAGCCCACATAGACAAACACCAACAGGCACAGCCCTCTGATAGAGTGATGTCATTATGACTGGAGTTTCGAAAGCGAATACAAGCAGCACCCTGGACACCTGGGTCAGCCTGTGCTCTCCTGGGCGCTGGTCGAGAGAGTACTGTCCTTGCTGAGGGCACAGGCTGCGTGGACAGAAGCTCCCCAGCCCTTAGCAGATCAGTTTCAGGCCAGCTCTTTTGGATGGACCCAGAGACCACCTGGGTGTCAGCTGTCAGGAAACCTTGCTTTGCTTAAACAGCAGGCAGCTATCAAAACAGGCAGAGATGGGAGAGTGTGGCTGGGGGGGCCTGGCTAGGGAGCTGAATGCTGGCAGAGAGAGAGAGAGAGAGAGAGAGAGAGAGAGAGAGAGAGAGAGAGAACGAACAGAGCACGGGTCTGCTAATGATGCTGTTTCCATCATTTTTCCATCATTTTTCCGGTGTGCACTGGGCCGGGGCGAGGACAGGGATAATAATGGGGGCTCTGTAGGACCCTGAATCAACATTCTGAACAATCCAACTACTGTTCCCAGGTTACAGCCAGACCCCCCTTCCACTCTCCACTCAAAGAAACCACGGCTCCTCCCTTCCCAGCAACGTTCCATCAATCAGGGCATTCACTGCCCGGCCAGAGGACAGCAGGCTGCACCGTGAGAGCCTCTGGGTAACCGCGCCTGCACAGCGACAGCTGTTGGAACAATTTCCTTGTATTCCACATTGTTTCCAGTATAACAGGACTTAGAGAACATTTTCTTTTGTTTTAAAGTTGTTACTGTTAAACAAAAAGTGAATGCCATTTAGGGTTAAAAGGGTGGAAGTGGGGAGAGTAATTTGCTCTTGAGGTTTAGGGATCTTTTCAATCATTTTTGAGGCAATTTTTAATGGCATACATCTCAGGTGGCTTCATGATAAAAGCAGAGGGTGCCCCTAGGCTCAAGTGGGATCGGCCACTCAGCTGACCAGGCCCCACTGTCCCCAGCTCCTTCGCATTCCTGGGTCTCCACCCATTCCAACTCCTATCGGAACTCAGCCTTCCCTCTGCCTTTGCTTCTTGTAGTCCCTCCAAGAAACAAAGGTGTTTTCTGGCAGTGTCACACAAGCCAGCAGACACCTTCCTCCTAGCTCACGGTCATCAAGTAATTTCAGGGACTGCAAGTCCAGTGCTATCACTGCAGGATTACAAAGATAAGAGGTTGGAGCCAGACTGACCAGTGGACTGCAGCAGATAAAATCTTGTGCTTCTCTTATAGAGCTCAGGAAGAATTTTCTGGAGGCCGCACACACACTTGATTGGAGAATATCTTGACCACCATTCGAGTTCTGCAGACGTCCAAAGGAGCAGAAGTCCTCGTTGGAGGCTCCCACCTCTGGGGCATGCTGCCTCTGTCTCCGTTAGGCAGATGCTGTGCTTCCTGCCCAATGGCCTGCTCGAGGCCCACGACTGCAATGGCCTGAGCTCCCAAGGCTCTTCCTGGTGCGTGAAGCCACATAAAGAGGACGGGAGAGATATTTTCATGCACTTATAACAAGCAGGTCTCATTCTAGGAAAGTGCCTCCTTGCCTGGGATTCCCAAGAAGCGACAAGTTATATCTGCAGCAGAAGAGGAAAAATTAGAGAGGCTGAGTTACCTGCTGTCTTGTGTGTGTGGGTCTGGCTTTGTTTGGGCAGGCTCTTGTGTTATTCCAGGGATAGATAATCATGAACAGTGACGTTCTGGTTCTAACCATTGCGACTGGAAAGGATGCTTTGCAATCAGTTCTGTGAGGCCCAGATCAGGTACCTTTTTCATTCCAGTGCACCCATGTTTCAATAGTAATTGGAAGCAAATTTACATGGATGCACATGGGATTTGGAACATTCAACAGGTATGTCTGGAAGCGCATTAGCAGCCTGATGCTAAGGCTGGGCATAAGAGCTGCAATAGGACCCGCTGTGCATGTTCAGTACACGGGCACAGTTGGTGAGTGCTGGAAGTGACCCCTAAACTACAGAGCTAGTGTCAGCTCTTACCTACCAGGAAGCCCCCAGGTCTGTGGTGCAGGGCTATGGAACTCATACCTTTTCAGTCCTGGTGGTTTTTGAGGAAGAGGACCCAGAATATTGAAATCCTTGGACACTTGCTCCTTTTCTCCAGGATACTCAGAGAGGCTTGGGGGGGGGCAGAAAGGGCAGGTGGTGGCCCTACGCAGGTCCCTGGGGGTCCCTTGGGATGGTTTAGTTGTGAAGAGCCAGAAGATGAGTCCATTCTGAACTTTCTCTTTCCCAGCAGATTTTCCAAAGCTGAGCTTTCTGTGCTGACTGTGCATGTTCTTTTATCTCACACTTGGATTTTCTATCTTGAAACTTTTCCCAGAAGGGAGCATTTATTTTCAATCAATATACCAGCCTGCAATGTCCCTTCATTTGTAACCCTGTGAATACTTGTGCAAAAGCATAAAGCAAGTGCATGTGTGTGCATGTGTGCATGTGTCGCATGTGCATGTGTGTGTGCGCCCTTGTGCCCATAAGCCAAATGTCCCACTTGCTCTCCTTGGCTGTCTATTCCTCTTGCTGGCTTCCAGTGCCCTCCTGGTCCTACAGAGGATTAGTTCTGCTTGCTCCAGGGCTGCAGAGAAGCCCTCCCCCATGGCGTTTCATAGTCACCTACACAGCAGGGTAAGCACCTTTCTGTCCCTGAAACCTTGGTATTTGTAAGATTGAATGACTTTGTTCAGTGTTCCAATGGT
Organism: Ctenomys sociabilis; assembly: GCA_004027165.1. Lineage (NCBI taxonomy): Eukaryota > Metazoa > Chordata > Mammalia > Rodentia > Ctenomyidae > Ctenomys > Ctenomys sociabilis. Next base: position 39,031 of record PVKA01003358.1, read on the forward strand.
TGTATCCCTTTGTGAAGCATAACTACGCATGTTGAACATCAGTATTTGTACGTTTTAATGAAATGAGTGGTTGCTTCGCAAACATTTGTCCTCCTGGCTCACACTCTCAGCCAAATGAGCCTCTGCCTGGACCCCCGAGAGCGTTCACTAGAGGGAAGTGGTGTCCTCTGTAGCTCTGGATTCCCACAGCGAAAATAAGGTTGGGCATGCAGCAGGCCATGAGTCAGAGCCCAGAGAAGGGCGCGGAGGGAGGATCTACAAGAGCAGACTCAAGCCCTGCTGGCTGCAGTCCCCCGGGAACCTGGTGGTGACGCTATCCCTTGGCCTCCCTTTGGGTCCTTTCTGTGCAGTCTGCGCAAACAGGTTTGGAAGAAATTCTCCACCACCTGAGAAAGGACTGCAGAGCAAAAGCCACATTAGATGTAAGGAGGAACCAGCCTCGAGGCCCCCAGAAAGAGGAAGAAGCCAGGTCTTCTCAGCTCTGCCAGCGGGGGCACAGCAGACACCTGGTTAAATACTGAATATCTGCTGTGGCTCTCTACTGCCAGACACTTGTCTGTAGGAGGCCGAGGTTTCCCTCTGCACAATCTTTCCAACAGAAGTCCTGAAGAGAAAGAATCTGTGATTGTTATTTAAAGTTCAGCAAACACAGAAATTTATAAATAGGGAAGAGGAAACGACTCCATGGAAGCCACCTACAGATCACCGCAGAGGCACTGTGCTGTGTGTCACTGTAGTTTTATCCATGAACAACTATGAATGTTGATTTTTCCATCCGGTGTTACTGGAGGCTGAAGGGAGCACTCTGGGCGTGTGCGTTTTAGACGCCTCTCCTCCCTGAACCGCAACGTTGGCTCCACAATTGCTGCCCAGGGTTGCAGTGCGGTGCCGGCTGTCCCAGCGAAGCCTGCTAGGAGCAGACTTGTGATTCTGGCAGATGCTCAGGTGCTCTTCATTTTCCTGAAATGCCGGAGAACTCAAGCAGGAGTAGAGAAAGCCATTGGCGCGGCCCAGAGCCTCCAGACCCGTTTATAGCTTGATAGGATGCTTATACATTAACAATGAAAATATCCTAATTTAAAAATTGTGAAGCTCTCCTACAAAAGGCCAGCTTAGTTTGTCCATAGAATAGGGACTGGACATTAGCCATTTTATTAAGTAGGCACAGGCACTTTTATAAAATATGATTGTAAAATTTATAGTGATATAAGAAGGAACGCAGGGGTTAAGTGACAAGGGCCAAGCCACATGGTAAATATTTAGAAGAACAAGCTAGAAATCACAGCCCCCAAGCCTCTGTTTATATTCAGACACTTATAAATCTGCCCCGTGGGCTTTGGTTTATTATTGCTATTGAAATTATGTTGGAGCCCAGCGATACAGTTTTTTTTTTTCTTCAATATTCTCTACTTGGTGTTTTACAAATTGAAGATAGCAATTTATGAATCCTATAGCAACTGTAGTTGTACCAGGCAAAGGCATAAAGGGTGGGAAAAACTGAACATCTCGGGGCTACCCTGCATGGCTGGGAAGGTCAGGCACCACACGGGCCCGTCAGGCTCTCAGCAGTTCTGGTCGTGTCACAGACAGTGACTGTTTTTAGATTGGTGACCATGTTTTGCTGGAGACAGAAGCATATGATAATAATGTTGCAGTGGACAGACAGCAAGTGTTCAGAGCATGGGGTGCCTTTCTTCACTTGGCAGCATCTCCGGTGACCCCCAAGCCCTTGGCCCCTCAGCCTCTTTTTACCCTGTTCAGTCAACATCTTGGGGAGCACTGAGCCAGCAGATGTGTTCAGTGGGTACTGCAGAGCTTATATGTAAGTAGCTTTCTCTTTTCTTTTTTCTATCCCTCTTCTTTTTTTCTCTTTCTACTCCTCTCTTTTCCTTTTTCTCCTCTCCTTCCTCCTTCCTTCCTCTTTCTTCCCTCTCTTCCTCCCTCCTTCCTTGCATTCCTTTTTTTTTTTTTTTTTTTTTCCCAGGCCCTGAGCACTGAGCTATATCTCCAGCTCTCTTTTGCTTTTTATTTTGAAGAAGGGCTCCCTCTGCATTGCAGAATCGCCCAGGCTGGCTCACACTTCCAATCCCACTGCCTCAGCTTCCAGGATCCATCACTCACAGATTTTCCAGTTTATGATAAGCGCTGTAACGAACCTCCTGGGGTGGGGACGGGGCTGCACACTAGAGAACAGAACCAGTCCTGTAAAATGTGTGAAGAAACGCAGGTCAGGTGCGCCGCAGGGCCTGAAGTGCTCCAAAGGCATTCCTGCCCCTAGCAGCCAGAGCCTTCTTCTTTTTATTTATTTTAATTTGTATTTATTTATTTATTTATTTATTTATTTATTTATTTTTGCAGAACCAGGGATTGAACTCAGGCCCTTGCGCTTGCCAAGGAAGTGCTTATTCTTCTGAGGTATCTCCCTGGCCCCTTCCTCATTTTAAATTGAGTAAAGAACACTGTTTTTTTTTTTCTTTTGACAGGAGCTGGTGTGATAGGAAACGACATTTACTTACATGTTAGCACTACAGGCCCAGGAATGACCGGCCTGTTGTGCAACAGCAGGGGGGGGGGGTGGCGAGGGTAACAGAGTAGCTATTTCCACCTGCTACAGTTTTGCACTTTTCCTTGGAAATGTGTAGGCCACGGAGCCCTCCCGCAGTTTTCTGAATGGCTGAGCTGAACAAGAAGATCAGGCGAGCCCCAGGCCCAACTATGCCTTCATCAGCGACGTGGGCTACAGAAAGCCCCTTTCATCCCTGGGCAAAGGCCCATCACTCTATGTATCTCTGCTCTGCTTTATGGAAAGGCTCGTACAGTAAATAATGACTGGCTGTGGAGCAGGCTTTTTTCTCCTGCCAAGCTCTTTTGAGCTTTGGCAGCAATTTTGTTTTCCCTGTCATCATCTAATGTCTATTTATTTTACATTGCTACAAAGCCAGTGAAATTCCCTTATAAATCCCAGGTCATGAAGATGAAGCAGCAACTCGATGCCTTTATTAAATGTCTCTAGTGTCCTCTGCTTCTGTGAATTAGGCCCAAAGTGGTCAGTGGCTCGGGAAACAGGAGTTGCATTCTGGGGGGCGTGAGGAGCGGGGATGCAGTAAGAGGACGGGGTCAGCACTCTCGGAGTGCGCTGGGGCCTCAGCACGAGGCCCGGCTTGCTTCCCAGCAGCGCACGCAGATTCCTACCACACACGCATCACGCACACACACATGCATGCACACATGCGCACTAGGCTTTAGGCCGCGCCGTGACTCACCTGTGCGCAGGGCTGCAATTTTCTTTGTCAGCACCGCTGCAGGCATGAATGTGAGAACAAGGGACTGGGAAGCAGGGAAGACGAACAGGTGGAGGAGAGGCCTTCCGACTGCCCGTCAGCTCTGTTCTCCCCCCCCCCCCCCCAGCCACACGCGAAGACTGATGGGTCCAGGAGCAGCGGGCTGAGATGGCTCCCAGGCTCCCCCTGTGCACCCTGCAGCAGCAGGGCCCAGCTCTGCACCCGGCGCAGCCGAGAGGGCTGCGACTGGGCGAGCCGAGGCCGAGGCTTCTTCCACCCCAGATGCTGTTGGCTCGGACCGTTGCTTTCCTAGGCACTGGCTCCTCAGCAAAGAGAGGGGATGAAGGAGCTGGGGGAGCTCAGACGCAGGCTCTCTGGAGCACCCTGATTGTAGAGCTACCGCACTCACTCATCTAGCCCGTCTGCCCATCGTTTCTGCCCTCCCACACTAGGGGATGTCGAGCAAGACGCCGCCCTCCCAGGAGCGAGGCCCGCGTTCACGTTTGCGCAGTGCTGACGCGGCTGCCCCTGCTCGGACCTACTCTTGGGGCATTGAGAAACCATTTCCTGCACCGGCTTCACAGGTCTCTTTCTCCATGAGATGCCAAAGCTACCTTAGCCAAGGGGTCTCCCTAGACAAAAAAGTTTTCAAAATATTGCATGTCTTAAGGATTTCAATTTGTGGCATTAATGGAATGGCTCTGGTTTTTACATGACTATATCTCAGAGACATGGGCATTAATTAATTAAATTGTTGTTTTGGAGTGGATTAGCTCTGGACTCAGGTTCTTTGCTGTTCGTCCTACTGTTGGGGCATCTGTCAGTGCCAAGCTGGTCTCGTGCTCTGAGTTATTTGGGGGGACTTTTCGTGAGGTGAGAGCACCTCTTTTATGGGCAGCACGGGTGCCCTGGCCAAGGCCCGTTTCCTCTTGTCACTTGGACTGGAGACCTGAGATGTCTCACAACCCTTCACTGGAATTAGAAAATCTAATCAAGAGAGAAAGGACGATATCTTTTCTAGCAAAGAAAGCGCCCATTTCCTTGCCAACGTGGATGTTTTCCGGTGCCGGCCCTGCTTCTTCAGTTTTCCTAACGTGTTCTGGGTCAGTGTTTCTGTTCCTCAGGAGAAACCTTTCTAAGACCCGTGGTCAAGGCTGCTTCTACTTCACTCCTTGTTTATTGCCCTTTTCCTTTCAAATTTAGAATATAGAAACATTTAAAATACGTTGGTGCATATTAGGAATATGTTCTCAGTTTTTGCCCTGAGTTTGTGAGGAAGAATTCATGGGGTGCTGGTGGTAGGACAAGGCGTGAACAGATGTCTACAGCCTGTTGCCCTATAGAAACATAAAACAAGATCCATGTGTAACTTTATACTTTTAATTTGTTTTAATATCTTGGTGCTAGAGATGGAGCCCAGGCTCTCATTCATGATGAGCATATACTTTGCCCCTCAGCTTGCCTTCTTCTAAGGCTAAATATTTAAAATAGCCAAGCTAAAGAAAAGTTAAGAAGAAACTGGTGAAATTGTGTATGAATTCATCTCAGCCTGATGTACACAGTTTAAAGGAGGGGCAGTGTCCTGGGGTCACTTTTCAGAGGTGTCAATCCGTGGCTCTGAGGAGGAAGCATCACAGCAGAGGGTTGTGGCACAGGGCTGTGGCTCAGGGATGCTGTCCCTTGCTCCCCAACGCCCACCCTGCAACCTGGGAAGTAGAGAACTGGGAGGAGTCAGGAGAGGCAGGGACTGGCCCCATGCTGTGCCCCAAGGTCTGCCATTGTCACCCAGGCCTCGCTTCTTAATACCCCACTCCACTATGAACTGAGAAGGGGTGAAGTCATGGGTGAGATGTGCAAGCTGCACTGTCCAGCTGCCTCCTAGGAGCCTGTTAAACTTGTCAAGCTGACAATCAAGATTAACCGGCACAAATGAATTTTAAGAATATATTTTGTTTAGCTGAATAGATCTGAAATTACATTATTTGGGCATGTAATTAATACGTAAATTATCAGGCTGGCCAAATAGCTCAGGTGATTAAAGCACCTGCAAGAACGGGGGGGGGGTTGATCCCTGGGCCTGCCGTGTGGCCCTGCCCCCAGGGTACTCGGAGATAGCAATTGAGACTGGGTGTGGTGGCACGCACCTGTAAAACCTCCTCTTGGGAGGCTGTAAATAGGCAGATCACTATGAATGCAATCTAGTAGTGAGACCCTGAACACCTTGCAGACCCTTCTCTAAAATACTATATATACATATGTGTATTATTGTCATGCCAAATCTTCAAAACTCCTGTCCTTTACACTTACTCCACATCTCAGTTTGCATTATCCATATTCAACATGGTCAGTAGCCGTGGGGGCCTAGCAGTTACTGTATTAGACAATGCAGATCTGGAGTCATGAGGAAAGAGAAAACTAATTTTTGCGAACATTTTCTAAAAACCACTGCACCTTGCATGGTGGTAGCAATGAGTGTGCACTATGGCTAACTTTCACAGGCACCATAGGAGGGACTGTTGCTTTCTTTGCAGAAGAATGAGTGATTGGAACATTTATGTCCCAGCTAGAGCCCTTTCAGGGGGTCAGGGCAGCTTGTCGGCAGCCAAGACGAGCACACTCTTGGACTGGGCCAGGAGCTGAGCTGATGGCCACACGAGATGGGAAACAAGCTCGGAAGGCTGACCAGTTTTCTCAAGACCACAGAGTCCGTAAATAGCAGTCTGGCCTGAGACATAAAGCCAGAGCCATTGGCCTCAGCAGCCTATGCTTGGAGCATGCTTCTGCTATTCCTTCTAGAAGTCTCCCTTGATAGTTTGGTTAACCGTTCTGACTTGGAAGGACTGGCCGTGCAGTCTTCTGGCCTTGCAGCATGGGTTTCTGTCAAAGGAAGAGTCTCCACATTGCTGGCTCTGTTGCTGGAAGGGCTGTTCTGAGGACGCCTAAGGCTTTCTGAGGGTGCTGACTGTCCTCTCAGGCCCAGCCTTGCCATCTTTATTTGGTAGCAGTTGGTGGTGGGGGCTGAAGGCTTCAGCAGTTTGCTCTCAGGGCTCTGGGTCTGTATTTGGCAGTTTATCTATTCATAGACACATAAGAAGGCCAGAAATGAGCACAGGCAGTGAGACCATCACACTGTGCTCTGTACAAGCTGTGTCCCGCTCACAAGGCATCTGGCATGCAAGGCATGGTTTTCCAGGTCATTCTCGCACTTCTCTAGATGCCAACTTGGTGCCTCGTGATTCCATTTGAACACGACCTACAGTTTGGTCGGTACAGAGATCAGCTGAAAATAAAGACTACTCTGCCTCTGATGCTCCAGGCAAGGCTGGTGGCAAGGGACCAGGGTAGTCCTGATCCACCAGGGGCAAACTGAGGCTTTTTACAACCTTCACATTGTCCTTACATTTATCAGTTTATCAAAAAGAGTATTATAAAGTATAAAGCACACAAATGGTCAGCTGGAGGAATAGGTCAGTAGCCAGGAGCCAAAGGGTCCCAAATGCTGGCTCTTCAGGTCCCACGCTCCTGAGGTGGTCCAGCCCCCTACCACCTGACACACACACACACAACCTAGAAGCTCTTCATGTGTTGTTGGTTTGGAGATTTCATGGAGCTCAGTCTCCAGCCTTGCTAGAGGTCAGTGAGTGAGAGTGATTCTGACTGGCTCACCTTTAGTACTCATGTCCTCAGGTTTTCTAGGGGACCTATTCTGACAGGACTATGGGGGGAGTGGTGGGGCTCCTTCTGAGTGACAGAGGACATTCCTGTCACCTAGGAGGTTCTAAGAGAATTAAGAACTCTGCAAGGAACTTGGGGCAAAGACCAGATGTATTTATTTCACAACATACCTACTTGTTGGCTCACTTCACAACTTGCAACCAGAAAAATGTGTCTTTCTGGCTCCAGCAGAAGCAACTGGGCCTCAGTCAGTTTTTCTGTGTTTTCTTGGATGTTCTGATCTGGTGTCTTTCTCAGTTATCTTCCTTTCGCTGTTAAGTGAGAACCACATCTAATGATGGCTGCAGAGAATGAAAACAGTGCAGGAGACAGGCCTGGGGACAACAGTGATGCCAGCGCTGGTTGGGTGATTAGTGTGTGAATTAATTTAATCCTAACAAGTCGATGGGGCAGGAGTCTTAATTATGCTAATTTTACAGGGAAGGAAACAAGCCTAGAGACATTTTGTGCCTTGTGTACGTCACACTGCACTAACAGAGGAGGTACTTACATCTCCCTGGTTGTTTCCTTATTACGTCTCATGGAACTCAAAAGCTGTTTCCAGGAATTAAAAAAGGTGGCCCAATGTTTAAATTACATACTCTAGGGAGGTGATCAAGTGAAGCTGAACACTTCTTTGAGGTTTCTGTTTTGGGATGTTCCAGAATATTCTGGAATGATGACTTACAGGATGCGCTGAAGTGTAAAGAAGAGATTTGAGGAAATGTTATGAGCCAGGTTTCTTGTTTTGTATTGGACACATTTTTGAAGAGCTTGTGACTTTAGTATGAGTGGTTTGGTGTCAAGTTTTATATTCTAATCATTATGTTTTTAAATGAAAGAATCTTTCCATAAGGCTGGGCCCTGATCCTATCTGTTGCATTAATTGTTGGTAATGAGCCTCTGACTCACCATGGCTGACACTGACCAAAGGCACAGACTGCGCCTAGATGGAGGAGGCGTGGGCTTTCATCACTGGCCCAGCAGAAGGTCGGGCCCACTGAGAAGCAGCAGCCATTGGTGGCTCCCACACTGTGCTCCTGAACAGCACAAGGTGCCTGCAGAACGTCCTTGCCAAGTGCCCCCAGAAGAGAAAGAAAAGAAGCTGCCCAGTGCTCCATTTTTGTGGCAACCCTGGAGCTGGGGCAAAAATAAAATGAAAATTACATTTATAGGTCTGGAAAAAAGAGGGGAGGATTATCTCCCTCATAAAACCAACTTCTAAACCTGAAATTGTATTTCTTCCAGACTAATATTTTAGTTTATCTTTGATCGTTATAAATTATTCTTTTTCTTTATTCTTTTCTTTTTAAAGTTCTGGTTGAGAAAGTAGTTGGCCATCTGCTCTGTGGGAGCTCAAATGGACTTATTTATTGAAAAACACTCACAAGTAAAAAAGGCGAGCATGCTTCCCATTACACCATGCGGACCCGCCATGGGCTTGGTGTGGAGCTGTCTGTGCAGAATTATGGGCAGAGTTGGGTAACCGCCTCTGGCTGCAGCACAACTTTCCATGGCTCTCCGTGCCAAGGACGTTTGCTTACTCAGATTTTCACTTGAATCATAATCTTTTTTGCTCTTTTTGGGTGATTCTAAGTTATGAGGTTGGGAAATGTTTGGGGGGGTGGAATGAGGCGTGAGGGGTCCTTGAGCCATTTGTGAGGTGTGGGGAGACGTCTTCACAGGGGACTCCTGGGGCTTTCGGCAGCTAAAGACCCTGGGGCAGTGTGGGCACAAAGCCCAGGAGCAGTGGCCACCGAGTGGCTTTCAGTCGGCTGGGGTCCTCAGGGCTCCTTGTAGCGTGTTAGCTGGTGGGGGCTGAGAGAGCTCTTCCTGTTGGTCTCTCTGCTTCTCATACCACACCTTTCTGAGGCTTTGGAGCCTGAACTGGAACTCCAGAGTGGGAAGCCCGGTGATTTGTATTAGTAGAAATAATAATACCAACAAATAAATTACTAACAATAACAGAACAGTCACCAACAGTTAGGGTTTTATAGTTCACAGTGCCGTCTCCTATTCACTATCTCATCTGAGATACTGGCCCTTCTGTCCCGATACAGCCTCTCCAAGAGGCTTCCAATAATTCCCAGATCAAAGGAGGGGTTTTCCTAGCCCTGGGCAGGCAGGGTGGAACAGTGACCATCCAGGGCACAGAGCATGGCCACTCCCTTGCCCCCAACACAAAGGAGGAGGGCGACTGAAGGAAAACAGAGATGGAAAGGGGCTTTGTTCCTCCCTCATATATTTTTGACAGTAGCCTCGGGACTCAGGAGGTGGCTAGATGATCACATGCCCTGTGAATGTTGTTTTGTGTCTGAAACAAAGCTGCTTCGTATAAAGTTTGCACTGTGAGCTTCGGAGCCCTTGTGCTGTCTCACCACATCACGTGGAGCTCTGTAGTCCCTGCTTGGGCCCGGTCTCCTTGGCCAGGCCCAGAAAAGAGTGCCTGGGGGACCTGCTGAGCTGAAGCCAGGCTGTATTCTGTTTGCGAAGGTACGAAAACACCACACCTCAAAAAGGAGAGAAAGTACTGCGCTCTCCGAGGCCTCAGTGGCATGCGAGGGCAGCTCTTGTGTTTGGGGACTCTGAAGAAGGGCAGTGTGCTTGCTACGTGTGGGCTGTGAACCAGTGGGAAGCGGACAAAGCGCTGCCGCGCCTGGTAGCTGGAGCATCTGCAGACGGACTGCAGCCGTCTTTTTTCTAACTAAACCTCTTCCTACCACCCCAACTCTCTTCTGAATGTTGAATAAACCTTCTGGGAAAAACTTTGGTGTAAATTATCACATGGGATAAGTGATGTAAAATCCCCAGTGGAAGGTAAAACCAGATAGTAATTTGGGGAGCAAGCTCCTTCCTGCCAGTAGCTTGTGTAGACTTCTAAATAGGTTTATGCCACAGTGAGAGAAGTCACAGACAAGCTTTTGTGAAAGACCATGGCTTGTGTTTCTTTACTGCCTATGCCAAGAGAAAATCCTGATTCTTAGTTGTACAATTCAAGTTGCCAAGTAGAGCTGAGCTCCCGGTGTCGCTCTTGGGCTAATTCCATGTGTGAAAATGATCCAGGGACCAGGTAAGAGGGGTGCTTCTGCACACAGTGCTCTGTAATTGAATATTCTCTGAGTCCACTACCCTCATCCTCACATCCTAGTTCCTCTTTTGACCAGCCAACCTGCTCCATCTTCTGGGTGCAGTGCTGCCAGCTGACTTTCCCCATTGTTGGGGTGCAGGATCCCACCTCTCCTCTCCTGGGATGCCCATATACCTACCTCTTCTTTCTGACCCTGGTCCAACTTTAGCCTCTGCCACGTGCCCTTGTGGGAACTAAAACAGATATTTCAAGTCCAAGATTTCTGCTTTTGTGTTACTTCCCTCCAGCTAAGGGAAAGAAAGGGCAAAAGAAGGCTGCTATAAGCTTCCAAGGGATAAGAGAAGAAGAAGGTGCAGTAGGAAAATTCTCCTGTCTTGTTGCAGTTACTCAGTCTGTTTGCTTGTTGCTTGAATAATCATGAACAAGGATCATAGGTCAATACCAACAAATAAATTACTAACAATAACAAAACAGTCATGACGCTAGCATCACTTTTTTGGGCCACTTAGTAAATCATAAGGAAACAGGAGATAAAATATGCAGTTCAACAAATAAGTGTGGCTGCATATAAAGAAAAACTCAATAACAGCACCACGAAAGGGTTTTGCTTAGCACTGGTCTTTGGAGAAAGATCAGTGACACTAATAATGAGCCCGTACTCCCTGGCAGGGACCAGCTGGGATGCATTTTAAAGAATGGCGGGCTTGGCGGACACAAGCTCTCACGCACAGTCTAAAAATGAACTCTATATTCTTGGTGTCTTTTACAGGGTGTTCACACTAAAAGTGCTGTGGTGCATTTACTTTCAGGCAAAATTTAATTTAAAAGCAAGAATAATTGAAAACATCATTTTGAATGACGTGGTTATAAAAATGGAATAAATTAAATGTTGACAACCTTCTGAACTCTTGTCTCCTCCACTGCAAGAGCTGAGGATGAAATTGCTTTTGTTGTTTAAGACATCTTATAATTCCTTTGAAAAGCATGATTAGAAAATATTGTGAATGTTTAAATTAAAAAAATATTCCAGCAAAGCACCCCACAGCTATTAATTCCCTTAGAAATACCCCCCCATCCCATCATTCTTGCCACACTCTGAAGCAGTTCTGGAGGCTTCTTTCCTTCGTGTCTGTTGTTGTTCTGTCCTGGCTGCTTTGATGTCCTGAATGAGTCAAAACCTGTCCCTTTCATGCTCATTGATTTTGTGAAAGACCCAAACATTGTGCAGTGCCAGATCTGATGCGTAGGGCAGGGAGGACGCCCTGATGTGTTTGTCTGAGCCTGTCTCTCTGGTGCATGGTCCTGGCGGCAGTGTTCACTGGAGTTTTTAAAGTCATACCTCCAAAAGACACCCAGGAACGAGAGTTCTATGACTGTTTCAGAGTGTGTCAAGAACTGTAGGTCACCTGTGTTCAAACTGAGGAGAGGTGATGAGGGAGATCCTGGCACCTTGCCACTTACTGTGGTAAGCATTCTTTAAATTGAAATGTTCGCTGTGTACTGTGATCATCCCTGTATTCTAAGCCAAACCAAGGTAACCTTCAGCTTCCAGGGGAATGCTCTACAGCACCAAATACCTGCTTCTGCTTTCTGGTGCTTACAGCCAGCTTGTAGCGAGGAAAGACCTCTCCACCAGACCCCCACCGGCTGTGCCTCCGTCTCCAGGCGTCTGCAAATAGCATCTTCCCTTCCCAGAGGACAGGACTTCTGTTGCTCAAACCATTCCATAATTAGCAAGGAAAAGCCCCTGGACAATATTTGCCTCCTATCTAGGATACAAATCGTCTGTTTATATTAGGGATTCCTGTCTCTTCTTTTTGATCAGTTTTGAGGAACTCTTGTATTTATTTAAATCCTGTTCTAGAGGGCAAGCCAAGTAGCTCAGTGGATTAAAGCACCTGCAAGTGTGCACAGGGGCCAGGGGTTTGATCCCTGGGCCTGCTCTGCCGGCCCCACCCCTGGGCACACTGAGGTGGTGACTGAGACTGGGCATAGTAGTGCGTGCCTGAGATCCCAGCTCGTGGGAGGCTGTAAACAGGCGGATCACCACGAGTCCCATCTAGTAGTGAGTTATATATATATATAACAACCTTTTCTATCTGGCTGAGACCTGGACTCTGCCCATGGTCTAATTATCCAGGTGCTTACCACAGAAATCTTGGGTTCAACCATGACCTTTTCTCTCTGGATTAAACCTGACCCATCAAATCCTGCCTGGCCTACTTTCTTGCTTGCTTTTACATTCGTCTTTCTTCCCCACCACGTTGAGGGCACCTTCCTTTTTTCTTAGATTGGCCACTCAAATTGCCTTTAATCAATTCTTCGCTCTTTCCAGTCGGTTAACCCCGCTGTTTCCTAAGTTAACTTCCTGTTGTGCCACACTGCTGAAAAGCCACTGAGGACCCTTTCAGTCTTCAGTAAGGACAGATCGGACTTAATCTGGCCCAACTTTGTTTTGCAGATCTTTTAAGTCAGGGCCATATTCTGAAGCTTCCCAAGCAAAGACCCCTGTTCTGCCCCTCTTCCCATCCGTCGTGTCATCTCCCCTTGTCCTCCAGTAGCTGTCACGAGCTGCCTCCGTGGGATACTTCCTGAATGCGCCAAGACAGCCAAGTACAAAACAAACAAACAAACAAAAAGGTAAAATGGGTTCATCACCAGGAACCCATTTCAAACTGTCTTCCTCACTTTGAACACACTTCCTTCATCATTCTTACCACTTTCTGAAACAGTTTTGATGTCTTCCTTCATGAGTGTCTTTATAAGATGTGATAAAAATAGAGTGAATGGCTGGAGAGAGAGCTCAGTGGACTGAGCGCCTGCTTAGTCCCAGTTTCTGTCCCCCACACCACATGCTGTGCTGGCCTTGTCCCGAGGCCTGCTCAGCCAGTAGGGTCCAGGTGTGGTGGCACACATTGGTAATCGCAGTGCACAGAAGCTGAAAACAGGAGGCTCACTATGAATCCAAGCTCTATAGTGAGACCCTGTACCAAATATGCTAAAACAGAAGAGTGGATGCTGTTGCCAAGTGTCAGCCAACAAAACACCAGACTCAAAAGCATGACAGTGTTTCCTTATCCAGCTTACCCCTGGATCAGTGTCACATGACTCCCAGCTCTTCTCCAAAGTCAAAATGATCACCAAAGGTAAAGGTTTTGGATCAATTCAGGGCATGAAGGCAGCCACGACAGCACAGTGTGACACTCACAAAAGAGGACATCCAGAACCGCTTCAGAAAAGAGCACAAGTGGTGGGTAAGTGGGTCTGGAGCGGCGGAGGGCTTTGGGGGATTCCTGGGGACAGCTCTCCCTGTAGTCATTTTTAAAATTTAAATGTAAACTGTAGATTCTGGTCCTGCCTCTTGTGCTGACCTCCAGTCAGGCTACGTCATCCAGTGAGGCTGGACTGCGTCCAGGGCCTCTCGGCGTCCCAGCCTTCCAGTTATTTGCTCTGCGTTCTGGGTGGCAGGCGTAAGGGCATTCACCCACTTGGGTCGGGGCGGTTGTGCCTCCTGCACTTGTATGTGTGTGAAGTGTTGACTGCTTTGCAGAGGTCACGTCTGAAGTGCATGTGGCCGTGCCTGCTCTCGAGTGGTGACGGAGGGAACAGCACCCTGGGGTTTTGGAGGCAACGCCAGCCTAGGCCATCCTAGGATGGAGCAGGACGGGAGCTGCTCCTCTTTCTCGAGCTCAGCTGAGACGTTTTTGCTCACACAAAGCCAGATCAGCCATTGTTTAATTTCTTTCATTAGCAAACTCATCAAATGCCTTGGCCCTGGATTTTGTTTCTTGCAGCCAGCTGGAAAGCAGCGCAACTTGTGAGGGGATGTGAACCCACTAAATTAGCCACACACACACACACACACACACACACACACACACACACCTGCACATAGTCTATCTTGACCCAATTCTTTCTGTTTGCTCCTTTTATTCTACCTACTTGGGCTTTACTTACTCTCGTAGGAAAATGGAGCCTTTTGGGTCCTGAATTTTGTGCAGACTTGCTTTAGGTTGTCAGTGCCCCCAGATCCTACCTGGAGACATTGACACCAATGCCCTGTCCAGGAGTCCTCCCAGCCTGCGTGGTGCTCTGGACAGTACTGGGGGCTCTGCATTGCCAGGAAGACTGCATTATTCTCTGCTGAAAATTTGGGAGCAAGAGATTTTTGACTTGGTGCACATTATCAACGAATGGCTTACTGAGAAAATCCACAGGGACTACCAGGAAGATCATGGTCAGGCCTTATTGATCCTTACCATGTTAGACGGTCAGCCCAGCAATCTTCATACATTGCTCCACTTCGATCTCACGTTCTCTGTGAAGTACGGCTGATTGCTTCCCTAACTGCATGGCAGAAGCTGGTTCCTGCATTGCCTGAAGGGATGAGCCTCTGAAGCCTGCGTGTGCACCCACAGAGCCCCACACCTGCTTTGGGGCAGTGCCTAAGCTCCTCTCGATTCACTCCGACCGTCCTTAGAGACTGCATTAGGAAAACTGCCAGCAGAACGACTTCGCGTTGGTGGGATCATCCTCTGATGGATCCATTTTCAGTGTCTGTCTTGATCAGTTATGTTTGATCTATTAAAAACCCATATAGCATGCCTGTAATCCCAGCACTAGGGAGGCTGAGGCAGGAGGATTGTTGTGAGTTCGAGACCAGCCTGAGCTACAAAGTGAGCTTAAGGCCAGCCTGAACTACACAGTGAGACCCTGTCTCAAAAAAGACAAAAAAAAAAAAAAAAAACCCATATAGCAGCTGGGGATAGAGCTCAGCAGCACAGGTGCCTATCTGGCAAGCACAAGGTCCTGAGTTTGATTCCCAGTACCAAAGAAGAAAAGAAAAATAAAGTCTATCCTAGGGGCTTCTACAGCCTCCTGGGTAGAAAGAGAAGGGATTCTGAGGTAACCTGGGCCCTCATTTCTCTGTAAAATTCCTGCTAATAGTAGGAATTCAACTTCTGCTGAAAGTTCAGAGCTCGCAGTGCTCTGCTTCTTTGCAAAGTTCCTCCTTGCCTTGACCTAAGGTTTCTGTCTCTCAAAGGCAGCCATGCATAGCAGTCTCAGCATGCAGGCTTGCTCCTTTGTGGTCATTACTGTTAGTTCTGCAGCTGGGTCTTGTTATTTGCCCAGGCTGGCCCTGACCTCCTGGCTCAGGTGGCCCCAAAGTGTCCATTTCCCAGGAGGCGGGACAACAGGCTCACACTGTAGCACAGCCTGCTCGTCACTGCTCCTAAATATGCTGTTTCAAAGGACAGACATCGTCCCAGGCCTCTAGATTCAGCTGTGTCAGTCCATCTTTACCACCTGGAGGCATAAGCTCTTACGATGACTTATCAGGGCAGAACATTTACATGGAGCAGTCCACACTGTTTGTCGGGCCTCTTAGAGAAGCTGAGGGGGGCGTTTTCAGTATTGAACATGGGCCTTCTGTACCAAGTTAATGAGGGTTAGCACCTTTAAAGTAAAGGAGGAAACAAAGGGTGGGTGGGGAAGGGGATCTGTGCCCCAGAGGTAAAGGTTGTGACCTGGAGGAGCTCAGACTTCTGTCGCACGCCTTGGAAGAAGTCAACTGGATCCAAAAATTCTAACAAAAGTGACAGCTGTTTCCCAGTTAGGGTGACAGCAGCAGGACTGTTAAGTAAAAGTGCATGCCTTGGGACATGCCACCAGCCCAGCTTCCTGCTGCTCCACAGGGTGGGGTCCACCACCGGGTCTGCACGTGGAAGGGTTGGGGGCTCAGGGAGACGAAGCCTGGTGGGTTACTTCATCAGTTCCCCGAAGGTCACCCTGGAGCAGATGCGATAACTGGGAGCGCCCTGGTCACAGGCAGCATCTGGCTGCCAACAAACGTGCCCTGCTCTTTCTTGCCACTGCACTGTCACTGGTGGAGAAGTCCTGCTTCCCAAGCATGCTGTAGAGCTGCCAGTATGTGTGTGTGTGTGTGTGTGTGTGTGTGTGTGTGTGTGTGTGTGTGTGTGTGTAGCATGAGGCCTCAGAGTGAGGACTGCACAGATGGAGTGGGATTAGAAAGGTCAAACATCAAGGAAGAAGAGAAGGAGGAAAGAGAGAAAGAGTTAAAAATAAAGAGGGTGAGTGAGAAGTCCGATGTGGTTGAGGCCCGATGAATCTGTCCATCAGCTGGGAGGCTATTTAGAAACCGCTTCACTTCTCTGACTCATAATTTCTTCATTTTGTAAAATGTGAGGGTTGAATTCAAAGTTCTCTGAGGTTTCTCCCAGTGCCAACAAATTAGAGATAAGCTTCATTCCAAATGGGTACATGGTCTTCAGCTTAGATAATTTGTATAATTCACCCCATCCCCCAACCCAGAATAGATACAGAAGACTCTGCCTCTAGGAATCCGTTAGCTCTTGAAGACTTCTGGGTGGGGGCACGACTATTTCTCAGCTTCTTTCACTTTTCCATCTTTCATTCTTCCCTCTCATTGCTTGTTACTTTTAAATCTCTTTTCCTGTCTCCGTTTTTCCAATGTCTGGAGCATAGTGTTGGTTGACATTACTTGGCATTCTGTGTGCAGCCAAGGTTTTTGGTATAAAATTTATCAGAACACTCGTAAGGCTGTCTGCTTTGATGAGGGCTTATGTTTTATTTCTAACCTAAGATGTTTCACATATCTGTAGGTAGTTATCAAAGTTTAAGTTGCAGAGAAGACACTGTCCTATCAGTTTAAATTTAAAATTATTATCTTAGAATTAAAAAAAATAAAGCATGCTCAGGAAGTCAGAGGTGGGGCTTGCCCAAATGAAGGCCTCATCCCACCCAGTGAGCTGGCTGGGGGTGCTCTGTCGCTTCTCAGGTCTGGGACAGCTGCTGGCCATTTACTGCAGTTATTTATATGTATTTTAAAATCCATCACAATTTCACTGAACTAATAAACCCTAAGCAGGCACACTGGAGGACTCATGAGGTAGTGAATAGCACCCTTTGAAAACTGTCCCAGTTAGCAGGCCACCCTTGGTGGTCACAAACTGTCCAGCTCCCACGCCTGAGAACGGGGCTTTCTAGGGACCAGAGCTCGGTGCGGGGAAGAGCAGAATAGCTCATGGGACATCTAATGCCCAGCCCCAGGAAAGGAAGAACTCCAGCTCAGTGCATTAGTTTGTTACTTGCTGTGTTTAAATTTTATTTTAATTAATTAATTAATTTATTGTATCTAGGACAGGGTCTACAGGGTCTCACTGTGTAGATCGGACTCGTAGTGATATTCCAGTTTACAACCTCCCAAGTGCTGGGATTACAGGCACACGCCACCACGTCTCAATCCCTGTCTCAGCCTGCCCCGGGGGTGGGGCCAGCAAGGCAGGCCCAGAGAGCACACTCCCAGCCCCTTCATCTGCCTAAGCAGGCACTATAATCCACTGAGTTATTTGGCCAGCCTTGAAATTTTAAAAAGGGAAGAAAAATCTACTTGATAACATAGTTGCCTTATGTAGATATGCAGCCCCCCAAAAATCTTAGGAGTTAAATAAAGGAAATTATGGACCCCAAAGTGTTTTTGAATGTAAAATTATTCATTCTCTAGACCAAGAATTGGTGGCTCATGGCCATCTTTTAAAGACAAACATTATTCTAAGAATCCTTTCGTGCAGAGAGAAGGTTCTATTACATTTCCAAGTTGCTTATTGTAGAATATAAAAATTGGGGTCATTTTGCTTGGCGCTAATGAAGGCAGAGCTCTTTTAAGAAGTGTCAGTATAGTGCCGCAGAAATTTAATTAGCTGCTTGATATGCGTGGATATCACCCCTTCTGGGGAGGCCGGAGTTACCTGAGGGAGAGTCCGACCTTGGTTCTTATTTCCGTAGTTTTAGCAGTTGCTGATTTTGGCTGTCTAGGAGCTGAAGGATTTGGTGTCAAGAAGCTGGGATGTTGATTGTGGTTGGGCTCCCAGACCCTGGAGGTTCACACAAGGAAGGGCTAAGAATTAGTCTGTGAAGACTGGAAAGTTCCTTAGAGCAAGGAAGACTGGGGTTCCACAAAGAAGGTAAGGGACTTTCAATGCAGTGAGCTCTGGTTATTGAAAACAAAAAATGAAAGGAAAGGGTAGGAAGTGGGGGGACAGGAGAGAGAGAGACAGAGAGGCAGAGAGACAGAGAGAGATGAAAAGAGACAGAGACAGAGAGACAGACAAAGACAGAGAGAGAGAAAGTGAGAAAGAGACCGAGAGAGAGAGGCAGAGACAGAGACAGAGATAGATAGAGAAAAGAGAGGCAAAGACATAGAGACAGACATAGAGACAGAGACAGGACCTGACAGCAAAAGAACAAACTGTAATTGTCAGGAGTCAGCAGTGGCCAGACTGTTTCTCTCCTGCATTTCCCTGAGCACCAAGGAGTGTGTTTCTGCTGAAGCCCCTCCGCGCCCCTTGACTCCTCCACCCCAGCATTTCCTGGTGGCACAGTGCTGGGTTAGAGTAGGTCCTTCTTTCTGTGTCTGCCTTTGCAAGGGGCCATCTACAGGTGATTCAATCAGTCTTACAGTTAGAAAGTTGAAGTATAGAACAGACACTAGGAATTTTTTTCCTTCCCAGAAAATAAGAAATATTTGGAAGAGTCCCAGCCTCACCAGTAGCACAGAACCAATTAGATGCCACCCTAGGAAAAAAAGTAAAAAAGACTTATTGGTTATAGTGGCCTCTGTGGACCCTGATGACTTTCTTCACCTGTTCTGCAGGTTTCTTACACTCAGATGACCAATGAATAAAGCCGAGACCACTACATGCCAGCCAGCACTCTGCTTTTTATGCTAGTCATTTGCAGTGTCCATATAGTTGTGTAGTTCTCCAAAATGTATCCTGGCATAGCACTGGCCACTCCAGTGCTCTCACACCACCAGTAAGACTGCCCTGTGCTTGAACACGAACACAGCACACATAGTGAAGGATGAGAAGAGCTGGCAGGATGGTGGTGGTGTCTATCTCAACAGCCAAGCTGGACACAGCCGCTGGCGGATGTGTGTTTCAGAGAATCCGCACCATGGATGTGACCCGTGACTGCTGCAAGCCACTCTCAGTGGGTGCCTCCCACCCAGTGCAGAAGGAGCTCTGTCTGGATGTTTTTCACAAGTGGGTTGGGCAGGACACACAGGAAACCATGATTTAACACCTCAGAGCAGAGAAAGCTGACTGCACAGCATAATGGCAGAATCGGGTGAGGTAGCAGCATGCAAACTGCTTCACCTTGTTGCCAAAAAAGGCCACTGCTACCACCTGATGGCTTGCTAATGGGTGCCATGCGCTGGTGCAGTCAGTCCTCTTGACTTAAAAATGCCAGGGAACTGACATTTTCCATTGCTCCACAGAAAACAAAAACTAGAACACATTGGTCAGCGGCCTCATAAACTTGTTTCCCCTTCTAGCTTTTATGCCATCTTGTAAACAAAGAAAAGCCACTAGAGACAGGTGCACTTTCTAAGGCTCAGGAAGCTGATCTTGCCATTGTCTTACCTAACTATGTTTGATTGTTAATGGTTTCTTGGCTTGTGCTGTTGGCTGAGGTCCAGGGCTGCACAGGACAGTTCGCATCAGACTTGATCCAACTGGAAGCCTAGTGTCTCAGTATTTTTATGCTATTTTGTTAAGGGATTATCCTCCTCAAAGCTGGAATTTCCTTGCTTTGTATAAAGTAACCATTCCAAAGGGTTCCCATGATTTACATAACACCAGCCCTAGAGATGAGGATGCCTGAGTGCTGGCCATCCATGCGCTGTAGAAGAACAGAGATTAGAATGGTTGAGGGCTTTGCCCGATGTCATAGAATATATCTGCCCTCAAGATTATAAAGAGAAGTAGGATTTCTGAAGTTTCAATCTTGTGAAATGTTGGCAGTGAGCAGCAGGACTGGACAGGGCCCCATGCCGGAGCAGTAGGCTGTGCATGGACCCGCACATGCACGAAGGCCAGGGTCCCTTCTGCTGTCTGCAACAGGACAAACAAGAATTGCTCTGAAAAGAACCAGTAACCTACAGATAGAAGAGAAGCTGTGTTGGAAACTCGAATTCATGAGAATCCTGAGGAGTGAGCCAGTCACGGTCAAGGTCTGGCTCTACTCCCTCCTGTGCACTGGGTCTACCTCATGGGGGCCTGGATCTAGGATATTTGATGGTGTCACAAGTCTCTGACCCCCTGCCTGCTTCTCATGATGGTGGCTTTGTTCCCATACTCACCATAAACACACCAGCAGGAAACCTGGCTGCTCAGACCTAAAGGTCTTGATTGTTTGGGTTGAGGAGGTATTTTGCTTTCAATCTCTTGCTAGCACCATGTCCAGGGGGCAGGGGCATCCTTTTTGTGTTCCTTCCGGTCTTGTTGCTGGAGCTGTGATGTTCTCAGAAGGTCCTGTGCTCTGAGGGGCACAAATGAATGCCCCGAGAGAGCCTTTTCTGTTCTTCAACCCTACCAGCATTGGCTTCCCGCTGCATTATTGAACTATGTGGAAGAATCACTGGGGAATCTGGTGAGACTTCTTATACTTTTCTTTCCTCCATATTACATTTAATCTCTAAATAAATATTTAAGATTTTCTTCAAGATCTTAACTCTGGTTCTCAAAATGAACAGATTTCTCTTTTCCATTCAATGCCACCTGCCTGAGGACAGGGCTATCAGACAGGCATTTCCTCTGCACTTATCTGAGAGGACTCTGTAGATGTTGATGATCCAGTTTCTGTCAAGCAGGAGGGAGAGCAGGAGGCTTCAGGCTCCTGTGGGCGAAAACAAGCCCGGGAAGTGATATTCTATGTTGGCATTTATTTATTTGATCCCTTATGGTGTGTTTCCTGGTCAGAGGTAGGGACTGCCCATTTGTTTGCTGAGCATGGTGGCACCAGTTCGCCATGCCCATTCCTCCTGTGAGGTGATGTGAAGTTGGCAGATGGCACCTGTAGGAGGCCAGGGGAGCAGTGTTCAGGGCAGAGTGTGGAGCCCTGAAACTGTGAGTCTTAGAGCTCCTGGGGGCAGCAGGCCTCCTGTCTGGCTCACCTTCCTGAGAGTGGGAGGAGATAGGCCAAAGGTCCCTGGCAAGCATTCAAGCAGGTAACAAGGAAACAGTTACCTGGTAACTGTTTCTTGGATGGCAGAGGTAGCAGGGTATGTGTTTGCAGAAAGGCTAAGCAATGGACAGTCGAAAGAGAAGTGCTTCCCCCTTCTTCAGACGGACTTACTGTCCCAGCCGCATGCTAACCATGGCTCTCCACTTGTGCTCTTCAGTCTAACTGCACCCCCTTCCTGCTCTGTAGGTGGGAAAAGTGAGCCCTACAATCCTTCACAACATTCAAGAAGTATCTGGCCAGATGGTGACTGCTGGTGTTGCGCACCAGCCTTGCCTGATCCATGCGCTGGGGCTCTCACTAAACCTGGCAGGGTCTGAACAAGCACTGTTACACAAGTGTGTGTGACTTTGCTCAAGTCACTTACTGTCTCAGAGTCTTGGTTTCCTCATTGGTGAGAATGTAACTTAGTGTTGTCATTATGGAAAACACTACCTCAGTGCCTCTAAGAGCTCAAAACAGACCTGCATGGGGTCCTGCAGTACCACTACTAGCAGATGTCCGAAGACCATGCGATCCATCCATCAGACAGGCAGCTGAACAACCATGTTCTTACAGCAGAACGCACCACGGTCCAGACAGGGTGTCAACTGAGGGTCTATCCACAGGTGCTGCACAGAGAACATGTGGTGTGTGTGCACCACAGAATGTCATTCAGGCACGCAAAGGACAAAATTCTGTCATTTGCAGCAAGCTGAGACTATAATGTTAAACAAGGAGCTTTAGGTATAGCAATATAAATATTGCACAGTCTGCAGGACCTCACTCGTGTATGGAAACTAAGCACACTGAGCTTGCAGATGGAGAGCACAGCATAATTACAGTGGGCCAGAGAGAGTCAGGGGCAGGGGCTGGGCAAGGCTGCGTAATGAGTACAGAGCCACTCCCGGGTGCCGGGAAGATGCTGAGGGACTCTACAACAGGGAAGGTGTGTGTGTGTGTGTGTGTGTGTGTGTGTGTGTGTGCAACACACCGGATGGTGGAACTCAGCTGAGCTGGGAGAAAGGGCTTGGAACACTAACATCACCAAGAAGTGGTAAACATTTGAGAAGATAAATGACCCCAAATCCTGAGCTGATCATTATAAAATGTATAAGTGTTCCAAAACATCACACTGAACCCCAGGAAGATTTAAAATTGTTATCTGTCATAGTGTGATAAAAAAATCAAATCATAAATTAGTCTGCTTACAAATCAGCAATGCACTTGCACATGCTTTATAAAGTACTATGCTACCTAACTTCTTGTTCTTTTATTATTACTCAAATCCAGTACAATATATGTGTGGTTGTAACATTTTGGAAGTCAAATTGTTTCTAATTTTTCACCCTTACATTTAATGCTCCACTGAGCATCTTCATACAACATTTTCTTTCTTCTATGTAACTATTTTTTTTTTTTTTGTTTTTTTTTTTGTTTTTGCAGAACCAGGGATTGGAACTCAGGCCCTTGTGCTTGCCAGAGAAGTGCTTAGTCCACTGAACCATCTCCCTGACCCCTACTATTTTCATATATGTGGACAAACTGTAATTCAGAGTGGTTATCTGAGAACCAGCAAAAGGTTGAATTTTCCACACTAAGTAGAACTATATCCTGACCTCTGGCTGAGGCACTGTTCTGTTTAAGGCACTTTTGGGAGACTCCCTGAAAAATTCCTCTGTGAGCTGGTAGCCTCAGTTCAACTCTAGCTCGTGAACTCTAAAGGGTAAATAGATGGATTACATCCTTTGTATTTCAAAATTTGGGTGGGTATTTTAGCATCACATTGGAATGTGAGGGGAGGGCAACTCCTCAGGGAAATCTCTTTGAACCAATGGAACTGCGGAGGAGCTGCTCTTTGTCTGGGAGTCCTGATGTCCTTGGCTGTGGAGGACAAGTTAATCCACAAGTGAGGCAGCTCAACAGACTGGTGGGGAAGCCCCGAGGGAGGGGGGTGTGGGACGTCTGAGGAAGTGGCTTTCATAAATTAAAAAGAGGGAGAACATTCCATCACATGGTTCTATTCGAACCACTACATAATTTGCTTCAGCTCACTCTTTTGGGTGCATAGTTGACTCTTCTTGCCTGTATTTAGGTGCTGAGAGAGTATTATAGTATCAAAAATCAAGTGAACGCTCTTCAGAGTCACTCCTAAGCCTAGCAAAACACCAAAAAGCATTGTGAGTGTTTCTTTTGCTAGCTTTAAAAAATGATAAAATCCAAGGAGCTTCCTAATGCCTAACTTGTCTTCAGCTGTGTGCTGACATTAGGAGTCCAGGACACAGTACGGGGAGTGCTTCTTTATTTATTTGTGGGGGTAGATGTTTTAGAAGGATGTCAGTGGGCACTGCAGAGTGCCAGGTGGCATACTGTGCTAGCCAGCTGTCTGCTGCTCTGACAAAATGCCTCGCAAAATTGACTAAGAAGGACGAAGGATAGCCTATGGTGTGAGACGTTCAGTCCATGGTAGCTCTGCTGCCTCTGGTCCTGTGATGAGGACTGAAGTACGTCACAGTGGAGCATATGACTAAGAATCTTGCTCATCACATGGAGGCCTGAAAGTAAAGGAGGTAGGAAACCAGGCTTCTAATAGGCTCTTCATGGCCATGGCACAGTGACATCACTTCCTCCCTTTAGGCTTCACCCCATCCAGGTTCTACTGTCTCCCAGTAGAGCCATTCTGCAGAGCAAGCCTTTAGCACACGGCCTTCGAAGGATATTTGCATTCAAACTACAACACACAGGAACTTTCCACACATAAAAGAAACACACACTATGGCTGGCTAAAATGTGTATTTAATTCTGCCTATGTATTTCAGGGATCTTATATTTTAAACTTTGTGCTTAATTGTTATATCATATATTACTGTTTCCCATTGCAGCCAATGAAAAAATAAGGACTCTGTCCATTATTTATTTCTGGTGCTAAGTCCTTGACAGCACATGGTGGCAATGATAACGCAATTGGCCTTTCCCATTCATGTCCTCTGCTCTGTCCACTTTGGGGCTTTGGAAAGCTCCTCCATGCCCTTTCTCTGGTAACTAAAAAGCTCACTGTTCAGTGTGGTCTTCTTTAGGACCCCTTGCTTGACCATTTTACCACTCAACTTATCCTACTTGTTCTCTATCCCATTGCTTTGCTTTGTTTTCTTTCTCATGTTGACCAGTATGTGACCTTATTTTATGTGTTAATTTGTCTTCTTATTTCTGGTTAATTGTACCAGAACTGGAGTTCCATAAGGGCAGGGTATTTGTTTTAGCTGGTGCCATACTTACAGCATCTGGAGTACGCTGAGTTGCCATTTAAATACTTGTGCGATAAATGAATGAGAAAAGAAAAAAAAAGATGAGGGAAGGTTAAAAGCAAAGATATGGGAGCTGTTTTCAGTGATTCTGTGCAGTGGCTAATCTAATATACTGTATTATTGAAAAGGTTCCATGTAGCCTAATTAACTGATTGATTTCTTTCTTGATTACTAAAACAGCTAAATTAATTCCCTCCTGCTTTTATTTACACAACCAACCTGAATCACCCCAGGTCCAGGAGTATTTTATTTTCTCTAAGAACATTAGCTTATTTTATTGATAAGTGTAAATGTATTTATTTCATAATTTTACTAGATTTTATGTATTTTAGTAAACTCTTTAATCTGCTCCAGATCTGTTTGTGCTGGTAACTGTAGGAAATAATGTGTGTGCAAATTTAGAAGTTGCCAAGGAGTGCTGAGCTGTCCTGTGAACGAATGGGCTGGCAGAGGTAGAGAAGGCAGGTAAGAAGAGTGGGCAAGGTGGCTGAAGCCAAAGTGGGCCGTGAGCTCAGGTTTTCGCAGAATCTGATGTGCTTCCGGAAGTTTGTGTAGAAATGGAGGAAGAAGCTAATGCAGGTGTCTACTTTGATGTGTGAAGTGAGTCACCTCAAGGGAAACTTGCCTAGAAGAACAATACTATCGTATAGATCTAAAATGTCCCCCCAAAGCCACATGCACTGAGGGGAGTGGGTGATGAGGTGAGTCACCAGGGCACAGCCTAGAAGGCAGAAGGACGTATCCATGCACCCAGCTCCTTTTTTCTCTCCCCTACTAGCTGTCATGGAGTGAGAGCATTCTTCCAGGCCCTTCCACATGGACCGAACCAAACCTATTGGAACTTTAGAGCTAGATCAACTTGTCCTCCTTTGAATTGTGGGTGTTGCCTATTTTCCCAGGGGTAACTGGACAGCAAACCCTAGGAATGTGCGGAAGCCTAGCCACAGTGGGATCTCCACACTTCTTGGGATGAGAAGTCATCTGATTGAGGTCTTCAGAGTCGTGTGAGGTAGACATCTGTGGATGGGGGTAAACATGACTAACCAAAGCGGGTTAAAACCTATGCTGTCACTGTTGATGTACACTTCGCAGGAATACTATTGTGCCCCCTCATTCAGTTTTCTTTCTTATTCATATAACCTGGAGAGGGGGCAAAGAGGTTGTTGCTGGAGCTCTGTGAGTCACCCCACAGTGCACTGGAGGGCTCTGCTGCTGCCACCTCGCTTCCTCTGTTAGTGGACACTGGGAACCACACTGCGGCTTCTAGGAGCATCTGCATTACGTGACTCTTTAGTAAGGAGAACTGCATGAAGCAGCCAACTTCCCTGTTCCCTACATCTCAGGCAAGAGCCCCTAAGGGCAGGCAGAATCTAGCTCTCCTGCCATGAGCCCGCACTAAGAAGTCTGGGAAATGAAGGTCTAAGCTTGCTAGGTTCCAAACAAGGAAGCAGGAGGCGCGAATAGTGAGCCCATCGCATACTCTGGCTTCTATGTGTCATGTATTCCACTGCTCTGCCGGCATCATCCACCGCTGACTCTGCCGTCAGATTCCTGTCCCATGGTGACCTGATTTCCTGCCATGTGATGTTGGCAAGGTCTTTTTTTTCTCTAAGAGAATGGAATATTCTCTGACAGACAAACAGAAAATTCAGGCATTTGGAAAGATGGGATAACCTCATTTTGTTACCAGAATAGCAGAACGCAGATTTGAAATGTGGCCACCCGTACATAGTGTCACACGTACTGCTATTTTAGAGCTCCTTTAAAATCCACATTCTCCCCCTAGAGTGACTTTAGGGACACAGAGCTCCAAGGAAGCCCCCTCTAGACAGGGTCTTGAGGCAGAATTCCCGATGCAGTTAGGGATGTGCACAGCGTACGGTCACCCTGGCCTCCAGGAGAAAAGCTGACTCAGGCACCGAGTGTGGCCCGAGAGCGCCTGCCCATGTGGAAGGCAAGCCCATGCCTAACCGCGCTCCAGAGGCCCTAAGTACAGCATGTTAATTCAAACTTTTCAAAACCATGAAACCACGGAATATCTCAATATCCGTGTGTGGACTCCCATTTGGCTACTCTGTTAGCAGAGAAACATTTGGTTTTAAACAAGACTTTATTTAAGGGGAAAAAGTGTATAGGATTACACTTGAAAATGTAATTATGGAAAAGATAAACCATATGTCACAGCCTTTGTTCTGTCTCCACTTCATGGAGGCCTGCTTGCCGGAGTTCATTGGGAGGTGTTTGGAAGCTCTGATTCTATTTATTTATTTATTTATTTATTTATTTATTTATTTATTATTTATTTATTTCCTTTAAAAAGAATACAAAACAGTAAAAACAAAACAGAAATTATAGTGCATTTCACTAAATAACAGGAATTCAACAATTCTCATTACATTGCATAATGTCCCCAATTAGTTGTTTAGATTACCAGATATAAACACACAAAATAGATTTAGAAGGTTATGAGATTAAAAAGAAGAAAAAAATTAAGCATTGACTGCTCATCTCAGTAGACCAACAGAAATCAGCACTATAATTATGCAAGCTGTATATATACATAAATGTATCTTTTTCCCTTCCTTTTTCTCTTTCTTTTGTCCTTTTCCTCATCCCATCTTTTCCTTCCCTTTGGAGGAAGAAATAAGAAACAAGAATTTGAAAGAAGACGACGCTAACTGTTCCGGAAGCTCTGATCCTATGGCCAAGACCAAGAAGCAGAGCTCGCTCGCTGGCCCCGCAGGCCCCGCACTCCCAGGCGTTGCCACCAAGCTGCCTTAGAGCCCAGTAGAGTAGAAATGTGCAGCATGCGGTCAGCTTGGAGCTGTCGAGTGGAGGGGCCACCACTCTTTCTAGAAGACTGGCAAATGCAGGTTGTCATACGGTACAGAGACCGGGCTCCAGGGCTAGGGTGTGCAGGGAGAACACACGGTGTTCTCATTCCTTTGTCTGAGACCAAGTAGGCCACGTCCAGCAACACCGCTGTGCGAAGTGAAGCATGACCAGCCAGACCAGCCCCGGACAGACGCCGTGCTCCTCATGGTACGTCAGCCCAAATCGTGTGCGCGTGCTGCTTTCAACTTTCAGTATGCAGGATTTGTAACTCTCTCCTGAAGGGGGAGAAGAAATGCTAACCATAATAATTTCTGCCTTTACCATATTTGCCTGTTGCTTTGGATATACACAAATCTTAGCTACTTCTCAACAGAAAATGCATAATAACTCAAAATGTTCACAGTTGTTTCCTCATGTGACATTGGGTAAAACTGGGGTCCCACATGTGCCAGGCACGTGCTACTGCTTCCCAGCTATGATTCAAATGTTTTGAAACAGGGTCTCATTTTGTTGTACAAGGCTGACTTGAGATCCTTGGGCCACAACCGCACCTCCAAAGCTGGGGTCAGGCACAGGCATTCTTAAGCCTTTATGAGAGAGCAGGCACAGTGCACTCTGTTCTATAAACCCCGCGGGTCCTCAGGAAAGGCTCTCCCAAAGAAAGGTGCTCTAGAATGCTGCCTGCTCAAAGTGAAGCACAATGGAGGACTTGGACGCCGAGTCTTCTGATCGTCTGTGTGCCTATCTCGTACCTTTCTGATTTCTCCAAAACAGGCTATGATGCCAAAATTCCTCTTCCCCAAGATGAGTCACAGAAGCTCAAATACTTCTTTCCTATTTCTGTGCATACCTGAGAGGAGGAAATGCTACACAGGGGCCAAGTGGGGGCTGAGCTGACAGATGCTGGCAGGCATCCCTTTCTCTGTCATTAGTAAGCAATATTTTTGCCCAGTCACATTTCTACATGAGTGTCCATTCTTCTTTGAGCTGAAGTATATTTTACAGTTCTGTAGATTGATAGTTTTCTTTGAATCTGTCTCCTATGTCATGTTGTTTTGGGGAAAATAATCCCATCATGTTAGGTATCAGATGTGCCAAGCTTGGAGTCTCATAACATCAAGGAGTGAAGCTATGAAAGGAAGAAAGTTAGGAGAGTTTTCCTCCTGGATTTCCAGGAGCAGATATGAGTGGGTGGTCATGAAATCTCTTTGTCAAGAGTGTTTTGTATAGCAGAGCCACAATATAGATCTGGCATGGCTCAAACTATAGTCAACCTATGGCATTACAAGTAGAGTCACTTAGCTAATATTGGTCCAGTGGGAAATGAGAGGTATTGCAAGGGTGTGTAGAGAGAATCGAGGCCTGTCTGGAATGGGAGGGGCGTGGTCAGCTGCCGGAGCCCCCACCTGTGTGTCTGATGCCTGTCTGGGCTTGCTGCACCATGTGGCGCTAATAACAGTGTAACCTCCAGCTGCTGTTTGTCTTGAAGGAGGCCTGATGGCTTGGCTCTTGAAACCCCATCTTGAGGCCTGCTCCCCTTCAGGTTTGCCTCCAGCCAGTCTCAATGTCTCACCTTCTGCACTGACTCCCTTGAGGGACCAGGGTTCCTCTGCTCACATATTGATTTCTAGCTACCTTATCTGTGTATAATAATGTAAAACTTCAATGAAATAAATGTGTCCTGCTTTTATTTTGTTAATCTGTCACTTGTTATAGAGGTGTTGGCCTGGCTATTATGTGTGGTGAGCCAATGTGTCATGCCTTGTACCACTACTCTCAGTGTAGCGTCAGTTCTTTCTTCCTTTGATTCCTGTGAATAATGCCCTGCCAGAAAGGTTAGTCTCAGAAAAAGGAGACAGTATTCTGGAGGGAAGGTTTAGCCACCATTAGGAATCTGCTTGAAGCAATGGTTGGATTGTATGACTGCTGTAGAGACAACTTCTGAAACACTTTTGAACAAGTCAAAAAAATCAGTAGAAAAATATGCCTTGTCTAGGAGATATTACATTTGATAGTTATTTAATTTGATGGGAACTCCTGCCTTATTATCATTCAGCTATTTTACAGTTCTGTAGATTGATGTTAACGTGTAGGCCTGGTCCCCTGAGTGATTCTTGCCTACACACACAGAGCAATTCTCTTCAGTGGAGCTTCCTTCCACTTTCTCCCCCTGCAGTGCAAGGAATCAGTGTTGCACCTAATAAAGAAATTCACTGTAGCATTTCCAGCATTTGATTGATGAGGTCTCCTTTGAAAAATCGTAACTTCTTTTTTGATTTCCTCATTAATTAAAAGCAAAATCTTTGATACACATTCATTTTATATGTCATAGAGAATCATGATTTTACCCATTTAAAAATCTTAGCTCACCACTAATTTGAACCTGGCTAAATTCTTATATAGTATTCATCACAGCAAAGATTTAATAAAAAATACTTCATCCAATTTCTACTCTATCTATAAAAGTTTTACTATCATAAATATTCTATTTCACCCATCTTTTTTTTTTTTTTTTTATCTGTGCGACTGTATTTGTTGTGCTGAGGAGACAAGTGAGGGAGAGACTTTAGCAGGATGGTAGGGGCAAATCTGGAGTCCACAGTAAAAAGAAGATTAATATCTGCTATACCCACAGTGAGAGCAGAGGCCTTCAATAGATCATTCCCTTTGTTTCTCTATGGGCCTGCTTGAGCTTCTCAGAGTTCTTCGGGATGATGTTTTATAGCACAGCATAAGTGCTATGAATCTTCATGAGCATCGGCCGGGTGTCCTGGCGCTCTGCCTCACCCAGCTCGTGCACCAGCTGCCAATAACCCTGCAAGTGGGGTGGCTTTGCCTACTGCATCACCACGCTCAGAGAAATACTAAGAGACCTGCGTGTTGGGCCCTTCTAGCTGTGTGTGAAGGCTGGTCATCAGTTCAAACACTTTCTCCTGGACAGCCCCCCCAAAATTATTTCCACCCTCAAACCGAGGTATCTGTAGCTGCAACCAGGAAGTGACCAAGTTGAGCTGTTCAATGACATCTTTGATCTCAGGCTTCAGGAGCTGCAGGACTATGATTTTCTCATTACAGTTCACTGGGCCACAGGGAGGACCTTTGTCTTCATCTTCCCCTTTCTTCTTTTCACCCTTGTCTTCTTTCTCCTGTTGTTTCTTTCACTCCTCCTTCTCTTTTTCTTTGGCTGGATCAGGTATTGGAATGTCCTGGGGAGCTTCAGATTGTTTAGGTTGGCTTCATTGAGAGCTGGATCTTTTAAAAATGCATCCAGCTTAGAAATCTTCTTGGGAAAATAGCTGCTGAGCAGTTTCTCTGCCTTGGAGCACAGATCTTCATGAAATATATCCACCTTGGCTTGGGCTTAAGGCTGGACCCTGTGTGTGGCCATGGCTGGGGCAGGGGCCCAGGGCACACGAGGAGCCAGCCCATCCATCTTAAATATATTTAAATTTCACTAATAAGGGCCTACTTGTGACATTCATTATTCTAAATACTGACTTAGAGGTCCTGTCAGGTATTATTCTAATTATCAAAGCCTTGGAGGTTGATCAAGGGAGAGGCATGGCAGCCATTGGCCAAGCCACACCTCCTGCAACAGCACAAGACACAGGGAAAGTCAGGAATGTCTTGTCTACCTCATCTAAAGCTTGGCAAGGAAGTAATTCCCTGGGCCAGGGATATAGCTCAGCAGCATAAGCACCCACCTGGAAAGTGCAAGGTCCTGAGTTGATCCCTGGTACCAAAAAAGAAAGAAAGAAAGAAAAAAAGAAAGAAAGAAAAGAAAAGAAAGTAACTGTCCACCTAGACTATTATGTCCAGTGAAACTATCCTTTAGAACAAAAAAGACGGGCTTTTGATATACCTCAGGGGCATAGCACCTGCCTGGCATGTCCAAGGTCCTGAGTTCTATTCCCAGTACACAAAAAAATAAATCAAATTAAAAAGTAAAACTTGACTCAAAAAAGAGATGAAAACCTTTCAAAATAAGCATGAACTAAAAAAACTGATAAATACTAAACCTACATACTAGAAAATACTTAAAAAAAACTCTAATATGCATAAAAGAAGAGTAGACAAGTGAAAATTAAGAAGGAATTAAGCATTAGAAAATCGTCAAAATGACAAGCACTAATGCACACTTCTCAAAAATGACCTCGAGTGTAAGTGGCCTTAATTCTATAATTAAAAAAAAAAAACTCCAATTGACAAAGTCCAGCTGTTTACTGTCTGAAAAACACACCTCATTGACAAAGACTGAGAATTAAAGGCTGGAAAATATTTCATGCAAATGGAGTCTGAAATAAGCCCCTCGATTATTTTTTTAGGGCTTCTTCAAATCCAGAAGTTCTCTTTGCAAAGTTGTGGTGGAATTTGCTTATTCATTCTGATACAAGAAATATTGTTTTTTTTTTTTTTTTTTTTTTTTTTTTTTTTTTTTTTTTTTTTTTTTTTTTTTTTTTTTTTTTTTTTTTTTTTTTTTTTTTTTTTTTTTTTTTTTTTTTTTTTTTTTTTTTTTTTTTTTTTTTGTGGAACTGGGGATTGAACTCAGGCCCTTGTGCTTGCCAGGCAAACACTTATTCTACTCAACTATCTCCCCAGACCAAGAAATACTTTTTTTTTTTTTTTTTTTTTTTTTTTTTGGTGGAACCAGGGATTGAACTCATGCCCTTGCACTTGCCAGGGAAGCTCTTATTCCACTGAGCCATCTCCCTGGCATGTCAAGAAATACTTTTTAAAAACTTATAGCTTTTCTTGAAATAAATTCTTGCACCTTATCAGATCTCATAGTGGAATGATACTAGGACTCAGTAGTGGGAAAAACTTCAGGAACTGCGCAAACACATGGAGATCAAGTAACTCCCCTCTGAGGGATCTGCAGGCCACTCAAGAAATTAGGGGGAGACTAATGAAATTTCTGGAATCAAAGGAAAATGGAGACACCATAATGGAATCTGCAGGATACAGCAAGGCAGTTTTAAGAGGGAAGCTTATATCTCCAAGTTTCTGTATTAACTATTAAGAGATATCGAAGAAATAACTTAATAATGCATCTCAAGATTTTTGAAAACAAAAACAAGCCAAATTCCAAAACTGTAAAAGGAATGACAAAGTTCAGAGCTGAAACTAATGGAACAAAGACCAAAGAATAATACAAAAGATTAATGAAATGAGGAATTGCTTTTCAAAAAAAATGTAAGATTGTTAAAGCCTTAGCTAACCTAACCAAATGAGAGAGAAGATTCAACTTAATGAAATTAGGGATATAACAGGGACACAATATTATAATAGATACTCCTGAAATCTAGATGATCATTAAGGCCTATTTTGAAAATATTTCAATAAACCTGTAATCTGATCAAAATGTGAAAATTTTCAGACCCATAAAACTAATTAAAATGAAAACAAAAGGATTTAAGAAATACAAACTAACAGACCAGTAACAAGACATGAGATTGAAGAGGTAATAGCATGTCTCCCATGACACACAGACCACAGGCCCATGGAATTCATTTTTGATGATATGTTTAAAGAAGAACTAACATCAGCGCCTCCTTCAAATTATTTTGCAAAATAGAAATAGAAGGAATTGTTCCAAACTTGTTCTATGAAGACAGCATCACCTCAGTACTCAAGCTCAGTACAGAAAAATATAAAATTGGAGCCAGGGAGATGGCTCAGTGGAATAAGTGCTTCCCTGGCAAGCACAAAGGCCTGAGTTCAATTTCTGGTCCTGCCAAAAAAAGAAAGAAAGAAAGAAAGAAAGAAAGAAAGAAAGAGAGAGAGAGAGAGAGAGAGAGAGAGAGAGAGAGAGAGAGAGAGAGAGAAAGAGAGAGAGAGAGAGAGAGAGAGAGAGAAAGAAAGCAAACAAGAACAAAAAACATCAAATTGCATATTGATATCTTTGATGAACGTCCTCTTCGTTACTTTTTAATTGTTGCTGAGAGAAAATACACAACACCCAAAATTAGGGAAAGAAAGGTTTATTTAGCTCACATTTGTGTAAGTTTCAGTCTATAATCGGCTGTCTCCAAGGCAGGATGGCAGAGCACAGGGGCAGCAAGAAGACAGCTGAAGAGCAGGAGTGAAAGGTGGGGGCACAGAGGCCCAGGGTGAGCCTCTGTCCCCCCTCATGTCGCATGCAGACTGTGTGCTCACACGTCTCTCCCTTCCTCTTGCATAGGCTCAGGATGTTCACAACGTGAGGACCTTGGTCCCTGCTGAGCCACTTAGTTAAGCTTCTCATGCACACATAGATGAAAAAATTCTCAACATATGCAAACTGAATGAAGAAACACATTAAGAATACCATACACCATAACCAGATTAGTTCATTCCAGAAATGCAAGCAAGATTTAGCATATGCAAATCAATAAACAGGATACACTAGATAAATAACATCAAGAACATTGAAATCACATAATTTTGATAGATACATAAAAGTTCTCATCAATGTTGAACATCCATTCTAAAAAATATTTTATTAATTTATTTGGTACAAGGTCTTACTACACAGCTTGTACTCATACTGATCTTCCTGTCTCAGCCTCTCCAGTGCTAGGATTAAGGCATGCATCTCTACGCCTGGTTTTGATGGTCAGCATGGCAGGCAGTACCAGGGATCAGACCCAGGTCTTTGTGTTTGCCAGGCAGCTGCTTAGATTGCCAAGCTATCACCCCCTTCACTCTTGGTAAAGGTCCCAAAGAAACTACATAAAGAGTTTTCATTCCTTGACTACTGAAGGCTACATATGACAAGTCCACATCATGCTAATCAGGAAAAAACTGAAAGAGTTTCTTTTTCTCACATTTAGAATGAGATGAGATGTCTACTCCATTTTTCCTATTTGATACAATACTTGAAATTTAGCCAATGCAATTGAACAAGAGAAAGAAAAGTGATACAAGTAGGAAAGAAAAGAAGTGAAATCGCAGATGATATGATTCTTAGAACAGCCTAAACCTTCATCACAAGACTTTTAGATCTGATAAAAATATTTGGCAAAGTGGCAGGATACAAAATGAACACATACATATCTGTAACTCTTCAATATCAAGTGCAGATATGTGATACACTTTTAGCAAACTTGCTGAGAAGAAATCAAGCAGAAAGACTCACTCACAATAGCCTTGGGAAGTGCTGAGGCATATACCTAATAGGCAAAGAGAAAAATTTCTATAATGAAAATTCTAGAATATTAAAGAAAGAAGTTGAAGAATACAATAGAAGATGGGAGGACCTCTCATGTCCATGGATTAGGAGAAGTAATGCTTCTGAAATAGTTATTAGCAACAGCGATTTATGAGTCCAATGCAATTCCTATCAGCACATCAAAGACATTCTTCAAAGAACTAGAAGAACCATCCTAAAATTCAGATGGAAACAAAAGTTCATGAATAACCAGGCAACCCCCTGCAAAAAGAGGCTGGAGTTATTGTAGTAGCCAATTTCAAATTATAGTACAAAGCCATAGTAAAAATCCCCACCATGGCACTGGTGCAAAAATACACACACTGTGAGCCGAATAAAAGCACAGTAGCAGGGCCAGGTAGCTGTGGCCATCCAATGATGGACAAAGGAGCCAACAACATACATTAGAGAAGACAGCAGGATATCCAGTTGTAGAACATTGACACTACATCCCCACTCTTACACTCTATGTAAATCACTGCAT
This sequence comes from Ctenomys sociabilis, assembly GCA_004027165.1. Lineage (NCBI taxonomy): Eukaryota > Metazoa > Chordata > Mammalia > Rodentia > Ctenomyidae > Ctenomys > Ctenomys sociabilis. The sequence goes on from PVKA01003358.1 coordinate 73,973, forward strand.
AATTGATTGCAGACTTACATGTGAGATGTGAAGCTTTGCAGCTGCTGGAAGAAACATCTATGGAAACATTTAAAGATACAGGCACAGCTGACAACTTCCTGGAGGGACTCTGGCATACCAGGAAGTACCCCAAATCCATATGTGTAGCTACAGCAAGTTAAATGGCTCCTACACAGCAAAGGACAAAAATGAAGTGAAGACGCAGCCTACAGAATGGAAGACTGTCTTTGCCAGACATTCCAGGGATTCAATATCAGGAATATATAGAAAACTCAAAAAATTGAGATCAAATAATCCTATCAGTAAGTGGGGGAAGAAACTGAATGGGGTGCTTCTTAAAAGAACAGTTACAAATGACTAACAATTATATTAAAGATGTACATCTTTAGCCATCAAAGAAATGTAAATCAAAACTAATTGGAATTCCATGCCACTCCCTTGGGAGTAGCTATCATGATTATAAAAGGACAAATGTTGCAAATTTTATGATTACATTTCTATATATTACTTGAATTATACTTCTGATGGTTTTGAGCTGCTCTGTAAACTTGTGGGCAGAACTTGCCTTACCTATAGTCATACCCTTGGCATCTTGTACAGTGCGTGTCCCCACATAGCTTTCCAACAAACGCTCCATGGAAGATTAAAGGAGAGATGTTTAATTCATAGCTTATTTAACTCAACAACTTTATTTTATCTAACAGAAAATAGAAGCCCAATTTTTTTCCCCAGCAATGTGTCAGACAGGAGACTCTTCTACAAAACCTTTGAAGATAGCCTATGAACAGCATCAATGTCATCTTCAATGCACAGCATCTTGCAATCATCGGGGACTACACTACAGTGGAAAATAAACCTGTAAGGCATGGAGACACCGTGGCTGTGCTACCTGGGTTAGGAGGACATTTCTTAACCTGAGGCTGGTTTTAAAATTTTAGGTTAAGTGTGCATAGAGCTCAGGGCAAGGACTTGTGTCTGAGAAAGATGTGAGTTGGGCTGTTTAGAGTGCATTTTGCTCTTATGAAAGTAGGAACTAGGAAGAAATTGTCAAGGGGGTACAGTAAAACCTCTGTGTAGGAAAGTAGCATCCTTTGAGTATTTAGAGCACAGATCTGCTTTTATCTAGAACTTTTTTATATAATGTACTTGGGTGTTGCAGGGTCTCACTACACAGCTCAGACTCATGGTGACCCTCCTGCTTTCAGCCTCCCCAGTGCTGGGATTGCAGGCATGTGCCACTGCACCCTGACTCTGCGGCTGACTCAGAGCTCCCTGGGGGCAGGGCTGGTGCAGTATGTGGTGCCAGGAATCAAACTGCAGTCCTGCGCTTGCCTAAGCTTGCATAAGGTCTGCTGAGCTATCTCGCCAGCCCCCTAATTTCATATGACAGGCCTAGCCTGCCATCTCCAACCTCAAGTATTAATATGATGTCTAGTCAGTATTGGCTGCAACTGGTAGGAGAAATGTAAATTCCCCACCACAGGGGAAGGTTTCCACCTTGCTATAGAGGCTTATCAGAGATCCACAGGCTGGATGTATGCTAATATTAACCCGGTTTCACCAAACACATAAAGAGGACCAAGGAGATAGCTCAGCGGTGTAGGAGCCTGCTGGAAAGTGCAAGGTCTTGAGTTCGATCTGAGTACTGCAAAGTGAACAATAACAGCACCACCAACACACACATACACATAAAGAAACAAGTGTTGGTGGATAAGGGATGTACATGAATGTGGGTCAAATGGTTGGAGGAAAATGACCTCTAGCTTGGCTCTGAGATTCAGCAAATTCTTGGCATAAATTTGGACTTCATTATATTTAGGGCTGGCTTATAATTTACTGACTGCATGATTTCCAGCCCAAAATGAAAATGTGAGGCTCTTAGAAAAGAGATATTGAATGTATTTAAATAAAAATGTTTTTGAAAACACTTTTTAACTTGTAACATGACTATTACTGGTGCTTGAGGGACAACAAACATACACTGTGAAAGTCTTAGTGTGGGTTTTTTACATGCATAATAGTTTGCTAGCGTATATTGACTAGCAACACATTTTTTCTGACTGCTTTTTGCAAATGTTCCCGTTCTGTCACGAAAATATACACTTTTGGCCATTGTAGTTTCTTCTGACATAATGGAAAGCAGCTCCGGTACTCCTTAGAAATGGAGGACCGTAAACTGTCGACAACTTTGAGTTTTAAAAGGGATTTTTCTACTGATGCAATTGTGTCTGAGATGAATCTGAGTATTTCATAGGCTGTGAGAACATTGTGACAAACTTCAGACCCATTGTTTGAAGACATGCCTGAGTACCTCTCGGGGCTCTACCCTGCCTGCACCTGCAGAAGAGTACAGGAAATGCCCGAGGAGGCTCTCCGTGCTGCGTGGCACTTCGGAGCACCTGCTTACCCGTCCTGTTGCAATATTCAGGTAATTTAAAAATTGCCTTTCCTGTTTGTAATTGGTTCCGCCAAGCTTCCTAGGAACATCACCTTCTTTTCTGTCAAATGTGAAGGGCTTGGAGCTTAACTTCTTTGAAGCCTGCATCACTTAATACATGGGCTGCTGAAGCAAGCACATCTATTTTGAAATTTGAATATTTGTTTTGAAGTAGTGCAGTTTTTAAAACCAGATAGTCTAAGCTCTGAGAATTTAATAACTCCACGAAATGTTTTATTAGAAAGCTTTATTGAAAAAGTTTCTATTTTAGTACATAAATAACCTTCTTTCCTAATTTTTGAACAAAGAAAATAGTCTACTGGTAAAGCTTGCAGTCTGGGGTGGGCGGCCTCTGTCCAGCGTGCAGCCTGGGGAGTCCGTTCTGGCAGGCCCCACCTTGGGCACCAGCGAGCAGGCTCTGATCCGGTGGTGCTCCACGCGGCATCCCTGGTCTCCCGCGGCCTGGGTTGCCGCTGCCGCCGCACTGTAGCATGCAGTCTCACTACCGCCCAGGTTCAGGCCTGCACACTCGCGTCCACACGAGGCCAGCTCTGCTCTGCCTGGCCTCCACGTCCCATCAGGTTCCACGTATGAAGCTCAGGATCAAAATCCTACTATTAAGAACTGCAAATCAGCGATAGCGGCGCACAGAGCCCAGCGTGCGTCCCTTCTCGAGCCGGGGTCTGAAGTGCGCTCCTGACGTCCGCGCAGTGATACAGTTTCGCTTTATTCGCCCAACCACCTTGCAGAGCAGTTAGAGCAAATTTATTCTCTTGATTACTGTTGAACGCAATCACTGTGTATGATAAAGGTGTATAGTACATGTTTAAACTAAAACTAAAAAAAATGTTATAGTAAAAGATACGTGCACCCTCAGAATCCTCCTGCTCCCCACACTCCTATCCCATCCTAGTCACTTCCTCAAGCGGATCTAGAAATCTGCTTTCGGGAGTGTCTCTATCAAGTGTGATCAAAAATATGGTGAATGCCACGGCGAAGGTCGTCAACACAAACGCAGGCTGGACGTGTGACAGTGGGTCCTCACTCAGTTGTCCCACAGGATCCGGCATCATGCAAATTCTGGTCTTCCCCAAGGTCAGGATGGCCATGAAAGGTCAACACTTTGAACCAGCTCGGGATGCTGAGCAGCCAGGACGGCACAGCTGAAACACTCCTGGAGAGAACTTCCCGAGCTGCTTCAGAAAGTGGACAGCATGTGGGATTGCGTGCTTGAGGCAGGGGCGGGGTCCTAAGCACCCTAAGGGACAGCAAAGCTTTTACCGTAAGAAATTTTCAAAAGATTTAAACATTTATTGTATTTTAAAATCTCTCATATGGCATAATAAAGTATAGAAAAGGCATTTTAACTTCTTAGATCATCTGTCCTTAAGCTTGAGGTTGTTTTGATTGTCTGTGATATTCTTTTATTGTCTTGTAAAAAAGAGCAGACTTAATTTCTTTAAAATCTTTGGTGTTTACCAAGGTTCCTGTCAGTTTACTGTTGATTTCCCATGAGAGCCGGAGAACCGTAGACATCCTGAGGACTCAAGCCAACCTGGAGGCAGCTCTGAAAGATTCCACTTTGTGTATGTGCTTCTGAAACAATGTGAAGGTGAGTCTACTCCCCATGACCAGCTGCTTCATACAGGAGGTCAGTCACTCTCAGAAAGCCCTGCTGTGATAAATGTGCTGCCAGAGTGGCTGCAGGCATGCTTGGCGTACTCTGGGAAGGCCTGGGCTTCTGCTCTCTTACACTGGATAATGCCTTTTGATGTCCAGCCCTTATATTGGATCACTCCAATCTTTGCTATTTTTGTTGCTACCCAAAATTATTTGAAGACAATGCTGGAGCAAGGAACAAATCTGCAGGAGAAACCCGGGTTTTTATTCTTTATGTCAAAGTGAAAGAAAGCTTTTTTGGAAATGACCTTCGAGGAGCTGGCTGGTTGAAATGATAGCCTGCCACGTGGACACTTTGGACTCAGCTAAGTAGAGCCAGTTGGATAGAGGGTGAACTACATTCATTGTTTCCAATGTTTCATCTGTGAAGAAGGAAAACACAAGGGCTACATCTTCACTTTTAATATGATATGATAAACATGGAAAAGGAAAAGCATTCATTTTGTTTAATATTCCATGGAGGTATTTGAACAGGGTAATATTTTATTGACTAAGAATGTAACAAATGTTGATGTCATTTGTTGGTAATGGAATATGTCAAGAAATGATCATTGCCTGGGAAATAAAGTTTAAAAAGCATGTTTTTGCTAATAAATCATAGAATGTAACATAATATGGAGTGACTACGTTAAACAAATAATCATATCTACAAGTGGAATCTGAGCCCAAAAGCAAACACCGCTCTTTGGCTGAGTGCTGGTCCTGACCTGTGTTCACAATAGATACGCACACTTACCACAGACGCACACACACACACACACACACACACACACACACACGCACACCAGAGAAACAAACTAGTGAGCACACAGCTCTGAAGCTTTGGTTGTATCTGCCAGTTTCCCCTTTTCTAAGTCCCCTTGCTATTACACACTCCAGGGATTTGTACATCAAGCCTGCTTGCTAATCCTGAGAATGGAGCAGGGTTTGGTAACATTGATTGCAGAGCTCAATCGAGTATCAGAATCCCCAGTCCTGTAGGCTTCAAATGCCATGGCACCAATTTTGCATTTGGAATCTTCAGGCTCAATGTTGCCATGTTGGCTGATCTCAAGTTTTTCTACTTGTGTGTTTTCTCCCTGCCCCAGAAGCTTCAGGAGATACTACCCATCAGCAGTGCCCCTATCTGTGGAGAGAGCTCCAAACACTCCAGCGGACTCCTAGATCCAGATGGCACCAGACCCTGCATATGTCCATTTCTTCCTGTACAATCAAACCAGTGGTGCCAGAGTTGTAGACACGTTTTTCTGATTGCTGAAACAAAAGCTAATGTCCAAAGTTAGAGGAAAGACTTACTTAACTCGTGGTTTGTAGAGGCGTCAGTCCATAATTAGCATGGCAGTTCAGCATCGCAGGGGAGACTGTTCATGGTGCTCACAAGGCAGCCAAAACATATTTTTGATCCTTTAATCCTATTCAGACTACTTAGGGCAGGCAGCACTCACACCCTTAATCCTAATGCTCTTGACCCTAGCACTGCACTATGAATTAATCCCAGCACCAGATACAGCCACCTATGAAAAAGCTTGACCTCTGATACCACATGAGGCATTGTCAGGGGCATCTAGACTCAGGTCATGACAAGTAGTGCTTGATTAACAAATGATAATGCAACAACTTCTTAATAATATAATTAATTTCACAGTTAATAAATTTAATAGTAAAGCAAGTAAATTATGACAGTGCACTGCAATAGTCTGTAGTGACATGAATGTGGTCTTCAAAATGTCTTACTGTATGGTTCTCACCCTTCCTGTGGCAGTGTGAGGTGGTACAGAGGCAATGGGGTAGGTTTTGTAGGGTAACACTATGCTACTACGTGAGGGGTCCTTGCCCACAAGCACTGAAGTGCCAGGGCAGCGCATTTGATAGCCACTGTGGATACTAAGTGATTAAAGGAAGGTGGCATACACAGAACGGACACTCTGGACAAAGGGGTTTGTGCCCAACACAGGGCAGAGAGGGATTACTGAGAATTCAACATGCTACTCAGAAATATGCAAATTAGAATTTGGACATTATTTATTTCTGGAATTAAAATAGATACCTTCAGGTTGTGGTTGGCTATGGAACAGACCATGACACCCACAACTAGGGATAAGAGGGTGGCACTGTGGGGAAAACATGTCTTGGGGGTCACACCCATGCAGTTGGGTGATGCCTTTCTACCCTGCTGACAAGGCTTTGGCAGGCTCTGGAGCAGACACTCAGAGAGGACTCTACATCAAGACCACTATTCTTGGTCCAAAAGAGAACTTCTGAGGTGCCAGGTGATCTGGGAATTTCTGTGTCCTTCGAGGCTCACCCTGCCCAAGTGAGCTGTGTGCATGTTTTCAGGAAGGCCAAAATCAGGGACTGCGCTCAACACACCTGACAGTTTTCTCCCAATGTTATTACTGTTGGCAAGGTTTTAATCTTCGATGAGGTGGTAAGGGAGTGTGCTGCCATGGAGAAGTATGGCTTTGTAAAATTAGATGGGGTAGAAAGAAACACAATTAATTCCAGACCTGCAGGCAAGAGTGTGAAGTAACCTGAGCCTTTGTTCTCTGGGATTATCAGATGGGCCATCTTTCCTTCTGAGTCACAGCAGGCACTCACTGGCCTGCAGCCCACATGCCAGGTATGTGCTGTGACACTGACAGGGCCACCCTGGGGTTACGGGTGGGTGTCTTTGGAGAATAAATGAGTCACCCTTCTTGAGTCTTGTTTTCTCTTTTTAACCCTACACCCCATGTCAGATTTTTATAAATAATCACAGAATGGTCACCAGATATTTTTTCCAGCTCAACACTCTGAATTAGCCAACAGGGTCCCCTCTGAAGGCCCCAGCACATCTTGTAGTAGGGAAAAATACTTGATGTCCAGCAGAATGTGCCAGACTCTAAGGGAAGGTGCTGAGCAGTCTTCTGAAACTTCAAGACTGGTAACGTCTTTTAAATTTGCTACTTTCTCTTAATTCAATGAGAAGAAAGATTTGCACTAATAGTGTTTGGATAGGATATCATGTCTGCATCTTATACTACAATAACTAGTATGAAAACAACAATATGCAATGTATGAATTATTGTAATGGTCCTACTAACCTGTTCTGAAACCATCTCACTGCTATTTACTTATCAGTAAAAATAATAAAAAAATAAAAATGAGATTTCATATCATGAATGATTAAAAAAAATTTCACACAGCTCCATAATGTGTGGAAAAATGAGAAAACATAGAGATGAAATTACAGACTATGGAGTTCTGCAAGTTGATGCCCACATTTCTGGGGCCTCCTGGCATTGTGAAAGGCTGGCAGGGAGCAGCCTATGGGCCATGTGGGATCCACCCTCTTTCTCTTTATGTCATTGAAAATAATAATTGCACAAATGCAATGTAAAATTTCATGACCGTGGTCTCTCATATGATGAACAAGTCAGGCAGTGCCTGTGTCCACTCACCCTGTGTCCACTCCCACATGCCCACTGCTCCTCATGGCAAGATGTCCAGAAGCCATCTTTTAGTTGTTTGGAAATATTTTGAGAATCATTGACTCTAGCTCCTCCATGGTGCAAAAGCCTGACTTATGAGTGCATGAAATTTTTTTTGGGTGACATCTAAGCACAAGTCATAACATTCTACTTCTGGGGGGATCCCCAAAGACTCATGCAGACACCATTATGTGAAAAGCACTTGTCCATCTCCAGGACCTGCTAAAGTCCTAACAGTCTCAGTATTGCTGAAAAGTCCAAGTTAAAACTCTTCTCTGAGAAAGGAGAAAGGAAAGAGGAAGAAGAAAAAAAAGGAACAATAATGTATGTCTATACACAGGACAGCTAAGATGACAATATTACAAATTTCTATCAGTGTTTTGAAGAGACCAGTTCATGCTTAAAATTTTTATTTTGACCAGTTTTGCATGCTTATATCTGGTAATCTAAGCAACTACATTGCAGACTGCAATGTGCAATATAATAACCATTGTTGAGTACCTATCATCTTGTGTTTTATTAAAAAATGTGTATTGCTTCTAATGTTTTACCTACCTTTTCATTCTCTTTAAAATAAAGAGTCCTCTGAGATTTAAGGCAAACTCTCTATACAAATGAAAAGAAAGTTTAACACTTCCAGTGGTCAGTGGCACAAAAGGGACGTCCCCACTCCAAAAGCTGCAAATGGGGGAAATATTGAAATGGGACCAAAGTGAGCTCAAAGCCCAGGATGACACACAGTAACTCCTGTGGCCCAGGCACACCCTCTGAGGCAATCTGTGGCAAGCTGTGTGCTCCAGCGGGCTTGGGCGGCACTGCCGGTACTTCACACTGGTTGTAGCTTCCATGGCTTCTCTCTTGGGTCAGCTCTGCTTCCTTCTTGCAGTCTTCCTCAGACCATCCATACTCCTGCTTCTCCAAACTCCTGAGGTCTGCACCACCCCTTTGGCTTCACCCACAAAGCTCCACACACTGCCCCCTCACAGACACACCACCTGGCCTCCCAGGTCACTTTTTGAAATGTAGGTGGAAGCCTTTTTGACCCCCACAACTCTTGCATTCCTGGATATGCCTAAAACCAGTGCCACATGGATGATGCCATATTCGTCTTCCGACTGGAGCAGGTGCCAGGCTCTCCTCTCTTGTTTGTGGGCTTTGATGGCCTACTAAGTGACAGTTAGGAGCAAGAGGCTCTGGAGTTACGTTGTTCCTCCACCCACCTTTCCAGTCCCTCTTCCCCTATCCACTGTGGTGACCATTATTCTGTTCTCTACCTCCTTGGGACCACAGCTCCTCTCATCTTCTGGAAAGATGAGCTCTCCGGCCTCCCAAGCAGGAGTCTCTGCATTCTGAGGTCACAAGGCTGTGCTCACCTCCTGGAGACATGACAGACTACGTCATTTATACTGCTAACTAAACCAACTTAAGAGAACAAAGTAATTTAAGTAAGTTAGGGTGGATAAGTCTGTGCTAAAGGAGTTTTTAAAATAACTTTGTAGAACATATCCTTAGAGATATTTGTTAAATAGGAGAAGGGAAAGAAAAACAGAGCAATGATTTAGAAAAGGCTTTTAGAATCATCACTGAAAATTACTAACTTTGTCATTGGGCAAAGCCTTTCTGCTGAGAGGAAGATTTACAACTCTACAAATTTTATTCATAATGTACATGGGCTTCACTAACCTGATACCTCAACCAAAGGCCTCAGCATGCATCAACTGACTCCTTATTCACCCATGTATCAGATATTTATTGAGCATCTGTAATATGTCTGAATGGTACTAAGCCCTGGAGAGACAGCTGTAGGCATCGCCCATGGAAGAGACATGATATAAAATATTATAGTTTGAATGATGAGAGAAGGCCTTTCTGAGAAGGAAACTTTGGGGACTGGGGAGATGGCTCAGTAGAATAAGTGCTTCCCTGAGAAGGAAACTTTGAGTGAATTCAAAAAATCCATCAGCCACATGGAGACCTGAGTATGTGACACTGAAAGCAGGATCATAGCCTACTCAAAGGGCCTTGGGCGAATCAAAATTGTTGAATTTGAAGAACTGAATGAAAGGCAATGCAGTACAGCAGAGTAAGGAACAGGGAGAGATCCCCGGGAGAAGGATTGGTATTGAATCAAGGTGGGTATTGAATCACCCTCACATCACATGAGGGTGAGCAGGCCCTTTTAGAGTTTTGGATTTAATTCTAATTGCAGTAGGCAGTGCTTGGAGGCTTGCATAATTCTATGTTTTAACTTTTTTCAAATCATCTTTTATTAATTTTTTTGAGAAACAAATAGCAATGAGACAGTTTCAAAACTAATTAGTAGGACAGTTTCAATAATTAATACATTGCATATAGTTGTCTTTGTAGTGGTTATTCATAGTACAAGATGCAGACAGGATATCCTGTCTAAACACTATTTGTACAAATTGTTCTTCTCATTGAATTAACAGAAAGTAGCTGTATATATATCCTAACTATTTTGTATATACAGATACAAAGTGGTCCTTCATTTGTATCCCCATTTTTTGTTTAGTTTTGTCAGAGACGGGTATTCCACTGCTATTTAAATATTGTAGGTGTGAGAATTCATCAAAACCATCCAATAGTCCAGTAGTCCATAATAGCAGTGGGTTAACCATAGGACTGGCAATGTCAGAAGTTGTTGATGTTTTAACTTTCATTCTGGGTTTTCTGTGTATAAGAGGTTATAAAGATAAGAAAAGAAGCAGGGAGCTGAGCTAAAGGTATTCAGTGGTGGGAGTATTAGGGATTGGATTACAGCAGTAATGACAGAAAACACTTACAAAATGCTTACGGCACACTCCGTGCTGCTGCAAGCATTTAAAATACGGCAACATGCTAAATCTTCATAACAACCCACAGCATCACTTCCTGTTTACAAATGAGATAACTGAGACACGAAGTCCCAAATAAGTTGTCCACACAGTCAGATGGCATAGCTGGAGTTCAAACCAGACCAACAGGCTCCAGAATCTATGTTCTTGGCTGTCACTCAGGTATGGGAGAGGTGGTGCTGGGGAGACATGGGCAGTGCATTTGTGTCCTATTACTGGTCTAACAAGCTGCTGCCAACTTGATGGCTTGCACATTAGGAGTTCATTACCTCAGAGCTCCACAGGGCAGGAGTCAGGTTTAATGGGCAAAAATGAAGGTGTCAGCAGTCTTGCATTCCTCCCGCAGGTGTTAGGAAAGAGTTTATTGTTTGTCTTCTTTAGTTTCTGGAGCCCAACCCCATTTCTTGGTTTATGATCCTGCACCACACAGCCTTTTGTTCCTCTTCTTCCATTCCCTTCTTATGATCTTCTCTATCTAGGCTCTTACCTGAACCTTGCGATTTCTGCTTATGAGGATCTTTGATTTCACTGGGCTTACGCAAAGAATTTAGGATAATCTCCCAATCTCAAAATCCTTAAATTAATCCCAATTATAAGGTACCTTTATCCATCAATATAACATATTCACAGATTCTGGAATTTGATTTCAAATACATGGAGAGGCAGTTTTCAGCCTACAATAGACAGGTTGAAAGTTCATTTGGGGGGAGTGTTAGACTTTGCTGCCAAACTGGTAATGGGGAAGTAGAGGAGGATTTGCAAATAAACAATGTCACCTACATATTGTTAGCTTGGACAACTACCTGGATCATGGAAACCTTTATAGTTGCCTGCAATACAGGAGAGAAGTAGTTTTACAGGAGTAAAATAGTGTTGATTTTTGTCCTTGATGAGGGTGAGTTGATTAGTTTACTTCTAAACTAGCTGGTTCCATGACAGCACGTACAGAAATTTTTGGTGTAGAGAAAGGAACACAGCCAGCCAAAGGAATTCAAGAATCGACACTTTGATATTACTTGTAGCCATTGGGTGGGCCGAGAGAATCAAGGAGGAGAAAATTGCCAGAGGGGAAGAGAGGCTCAGAGACAGGTGCCGGGAGCGTTGGCCCTTCGCACATGTCCACAAATGGAGTAGAGGAGCAAAGAGCAACCTATTTCCCTGAAGAAACAGGCCAAAGACAGGGAAATCAGGAGCAGTAGTGAAAGGTAACACAAAGAAGAGTACAGCAGGAACAATCAGCCACAGCCCGTTCTCTCTGTTTTTCACAGGATCATGAGCGTAGCCGCTAGTGGCCACTGGAACGTGTAAATGTGTTACGGGCCACTGTGTGACCACGCCCATGTGTAACCACGCCAACATGTAACCATGCTACAGATTCCCTTCTAATGGAGCATGAGCGGAATACTAGTCATTCCCAGGCTCTCTGCTTCCTACACCATGCATGAACTGTCGCCCACGCTTTCCCTCATAGTCCTATTGTGTGAAGAGCAGTGCATTCTGGCCCTATGGAGAGACAAGTTGGAGAGCAGGGAGCGGAGCAGACCTAACTCCTAAGGTGTGACACAGGAGATAAATAAATGCCACTGCTACTGAACACTCAATATTGGTAGTGCCCTTTGGTCTCTGAGTCACACCACTTTTAGCCTACCTATATGTTAGTTAATTCTGACATTTTTCAACTAAATTTAATGTGGTCATAAAACTACCTCCCCAAGTATTACCCTGATACCAAAACCAGAGAAACATTGTTCCACTGGAAAAGAAAACTACAGGCTAATCCCCCTAATGGACATAGACACAAAAATCCTCAATAAGGTACTAGCAAAATAGAAAACAGCAAATCAAGAAGACTATACACCAAGACCAAGTGGGATTCAGCCCACAAATGCAGGAATGCTTCCATGTATACAAATCAGTAAGTGTAATACACCATGTCAACAGAGGTAATGATGAATATCACATGGTCATCATTGCTCCTGATGGAAGGAAGGAGTGGCCTTGGGCGGCAAGCCCCACCAACACGGCACACACACGGGTGCTGTCAGTTCCACCTGAGTGCGGGCATGCTGTTTGCAGAGAGCCATGCCCTTTCCAACCGGAGTATGCATGCTAAAAACCTGGTTTTCATATGGTATACAAAGTCACAGACTAAAGGCCATGTAATAGGAGCACAAGAGCGATTTACTAAGGAAGCTTATTCTGTGCACTTCAGTACTGTGACAGTTACATGCAGGGAAATATATATATATATATATATATATATATATATATATTTTTTTTTTTTTTTTTTTTTTTTTTTTTTTTGGTAAATATGGTATATACACAAATCATGAAACAAATATATTTTTACTGGAAATATGGAATTTCAGCACTTTTCTATTACAATCTACAAAACTGGAGGAAGAGACTCAAACAAACTATTTTAGGTTGGATCCAAATTTTAAAAACCTTTACTGGATCATCTCAATAGATGCAGAAAAACCTTCTGACAAAGTCCAACACTCATTCATAATAAAGGTCCTAGAGAAAATCAGAATATATTGTCTTTATCTCAATCTGATAAGAGCCATTGATCACAAACATCTATCATTATGCTAAATTGAAAAATACTTAAAGCTTTCACTCTAAAAGTAACAAGGGCTGGGAAGATACATCAGTGGCATAAGTGTCTGCCTGGCAAGCATAAGAACCTGAGTTTGATCCCCGGTAGTAAATAAATAAATAAAGAAAGAATTTTAAAAATATAAAATATCCAATAACAAGACAAGGTTCTCCACTATCACCACTCCTATTCAATATAGTTCTGGAAATACTAGCCAGAACAATTAGAAATAAAACAAATAAGGATAGGAAGGAAAAATGAAATTATCACTATTTGCAGATGATATGATGCTCTACATAGAAAATCCCCAAACTCCACCAAAACTCTGCTAGATTTCATAAGCAAATTGGATAGCATAGCCAGATACAAAGCCAGTACTAAAAAAATTAACAACATTCTTGTACACAAACGATAAATTCACTGAGAGAAATGAGGGAAAGGACAGTTTTCATAATAGCATTCAGAAATGAAATATTTAAGAATCAATCTAATCAAGGAAGTAAAGGATGTATATATTGATAATTATACTACTCTGAACAAGAAGATCGAAGAGGATATTGCAAAAATGAAAAGATATCCATCCCTTCTCCACAGATAGGAAGAACCAACATAGTGAAAATGGTCATACTCATAAAATTGTTATACACTTTTAATGAAATTCTGGTCAAAATACCATTATTATACATCACAGAGCTAGAGAAAATATTCCTAAAATTCATCTAGAAGCAGAAGAAATATAAAATGGCAGAGGAAATCCTGGCCAACATAGGCAATGGTGAAGGCATTATAATCCTTGACTTGAAATTATACTACAAAGCTACTATGATAAAATCAGTATGATACTGGCAAAAAGAGAAAGAAAATTAGACATGAGGATCAATGAAACAGATTAGAAGATGCAGACAAACACCTTCATCCACCTTATCTTTGGCAAAGGTCCAAACATGTTCTCTGGAAGAAAGATAGCTTCTTTAACAAGTAGTACTAGAAAATGTGGCTCTCCACATGCTGAAAACTAAAACTAGATCTAGTTCTATTACCATGCATTAAATTAAAGTCAAAGTGGATTAAAGATATAAATATTAAAACAGAAATACTAAATCTACTGGAAGAGAAATTACGTAGAAATCTTGAAGATAGAGGAGTAGGCAGAGAGTTCATGAGCAAAAGTCAAAATACATAAGAAATACTTGAAAGAATCAACAGTTGGCTTCTCACCTCATCAAAAAGCATTTGTACAACAAAACACCAACAAGGTGAAAAGAAAGCCCTCAAAGTGGGAAAAAATTAGTCAATCGTCTCTCAGATAGAAGAATTCTATTTAGAACAGAAAAATCATTGAAAAAAATCAGACTGTGATTCTCCAATTAAAAAATGCAGTCAAAACATGGGCATTTGAAATGAATACACACTTCTCTGATGAAGAAATACAGAAGGAAAATGAATATATGAATAAGTGTCCAACATTATTGATCATTCAAGAGAATCAAATTAAAACCACAATGAGATTTCATCTCAGCCCAGAAAGAATGGATCTCACCAAGAAATCAGCCAACAACAAATGTTGGTGGGGCTGTGCCTGGGGGAAAAGGGACCCTTCACCACTGTTGGTAGGAGTGCAAAATGGATACAACCACGAGGGAAATCAGTGTGGAGATTCCTCACAATCTAGGATTACGCGTCCCATTCCGCCCAGCTATTTCCCTTCTGGCTATTTTTCCAGAAGAATTGCAAATATCATACACTCTTTCTGTAGCAACATTGTTTGCAATAGCTGAATCTTGGCAACAACTCAAATGCCCATCACCTGAGGAATGGATAAAACAATGTGGTAGTTTTATATAGTGGGAACACTGCTGAACCATAAAGAAAGATAAGCATGAAACTTTTTAAAATAAATGGATGCAACTTGAGACTGTACTCATAAGTGAAATAAGTCATACTCACAGGTATAAATATTGTATTACCTCCACGTTGTGAGAAACTGAAAGTGTAAAGGTCTCAAACATAGAATAGATATTATGAAATGGGAAGAAGTTGTTCAAAAAGAG
Source organism: Ctenomys sociabilis (assembly GCA_004027165.1). Taxonomy (NCBI): domain Eukaryota; kingdom Metazoa; phylum Chordata; class Mammalia; order Rodentia; family Ctenomyidae; genus Ctenomys; species Ctenomys sociabilis. The sequence continues at coordinate 89,068 of PVKA01003358.1, forward strand.
AAAGGAACTAGGATGGGTGGGAAGAGAAAGAACAACAGGGACAAAGGCAAGTCAGTTATACTAGTAGTGTCTCTTAGTTCATTTAAAAGGAAGGTTTGTGCTAATATTGATTGGAGAAATTTTATACCCATATGTTGTACCCTAAGAAACTACTTTAAGATACCAACATGTAATGTATTAACTATTGTTATTCTATTATTTTGTTATAAAGTGTTTTACCTTTTTTCCTATAGAATAAACCAAACTGCCTCCATACTTTTGAGATTATGTGCAGGAAACTACAACCTAATTTAGTATGTAAACAGATTTCAGCTTAATGTAGAAGTATATCCTTGAAATAAATACCCAAGTCACAGCCAATCACAGCAGTAGGTTTTAGCCAACCACAAACTTTCTAGTAGTAAGACCGTTTTCATCCAATCACAGGCTCTCAGGAGATAAGAAGGCAAATGCTTCTTCACATCATGCCCAAATAAGGCAAGTGCCTGGTTATAGCTGTATTACACTTCCTTTTTTCGGTCTGTAAATAATTTCTGTTACATAGTTCTTGGAACCTCTTGCTGTTGTGATACTGCCCAATTTATGAATTATTCTTAAGTAAATTCTGCTAAATTTAATTTGTCTAAAATTTTTCTTTTAAAATTTGATGCCAAAAGTTGGATTCATCCTAACCAAAGCAACACATATGCCCTTGGCTAAGAGATCCAGCAGCCCGCAGCCTCGGGCTGTGGGAAGCTTAAGACTGTTATGAAGCTGTGAAGAAGCTGTAGGCAGAGTGGGTCCCTGCAGCAGACTGCCTGACTGCCCCCACTGAGTCTTCAGGTTAAAGAGAAGCAACTGGAAAAAGCCAGAAGCTCTCTGGGCATTTTCAGCTACTCATTGCCTCAGCAAGGCCTTTTAAAATGGTTGCAGTCTCTGGAATATAATTTCGAACACAAAAGGAAGAACCCAGGAAGTGTCCATTAATTTAAAAGTTGTTCAGTTGCTAAGAGAACAGATTTCCCATCACCTACCTTATATGTCGCCCTGAAGACAGTGGGTAAGGAGAGACTTAACAGACTTTACTGTCAGATAAAAAAGGGACAACAATTGGAAGTTCTTTCTAAGCAGCAGAGCCAGTGGGTTTTTTTTTTTTTTTTTTTTCCTGGAACCAAGGATTTTGAACTCAGGCCCTTGCTCTTCCTAGGGAAGTGCTTATTCCACTGAGCCGCCTCCCTGGCCCCAGAGCCGGTGTTAACTGAGGAGCTTCCTCAGCTTTGAAAGCTGAAAGTCTTCTGAGTCCTGCCCATCCAGAGCCACCACTTTATGGGTGAGCAGCTCTTGCACATTCCCCATTCTTTTTATTTTTTGTAGGTTTTTACTTAAAAATAACGTTAGACTAACTGAAAGTTGTGAGAATATAAAGAGCTCAGATATTCCAAATTTCACCTAATCCTAACATTGTCATAACGGTAATCCAAAGAATGAACTTAGAAATTAACATTAGTGTGATAGTATTAACTAAGAAAGCTTATTTAAAATTTCATTCATTTTTCCACTGATGTTTCCTTCCTGCCTGTTCCAGGATATAATCCAGAATGCTGGATTGCATTTAAATGTTGTATCTGCTCAGTTTTCTCACAATGTTACAGTTCCTTCTTCCTTTGACTTCTGTGACCTGGACCCTTTTGAACAGTATTGTTCAGTAATTTTGCGAAGTTTTTCTGTGTTTTCATCCATCTCATGATTAGATTGAAGTTATGTATATCTAGCAAAAATGACAGAGAAGTGAAGTGTCCTCTGTGTGTCACACTGGGAGCATACAAGGTAAATGGATCTTCTGAGTGAGGATATGAATCTTTTTTGCTGTTTTTTTGATTTTTTATTTTGTTGCGTATTTAGTATGGAGTCTGCAGGGTCTCACTACATAGATCTGACTCTTAGTGACTGTCCTGTTTTCAGCCTCCCAATTCTGGGATCACAGGTGTGCGCCACCACACCCAGTTTCAATCACCATCTCAGTGAGCCCCCGGGGCAGGACCAGCATGGCACGCTGAGGATTGAACTCTGACCACTGCACTCTAAGAGAGTGCTTTAGTTCACTGAGCTATGTGGCTGGCCCTTAGATGTTAATCTTGGATGAAGACGCTTTTTGATGAGTTTTCCCCTGAAAAGCTGTGCAAATTTCCTTTGTTACTGATATGATCTAAAAACAATACCTTGAGACTTTTGTAAATGTCCAGCTTTACTTCAAACTTCCATCTGCTAATGTTACGATCTGCTGGTACAGATGCTGATCATTTCTACTTCTGTATTTATTAATTGAGACTTTCTGTCAGGAAGAGCTGTCCCTTCTATGTCTGTCTGTCTGTCTGTCTGTCTGTCTGTCTGTCTGTCTGTCTGTCTGTCTGTCTGTCTGTCTATCTATCTATCTATCTATCTATCTATCTATCTATCTATCTATCTATCTATCTATCTATCTATCTATGTCTTCATAGATTTGTTAATATTTATTATAACCTGTGAGATATAATATAATATAATATAATATAATATAATATAATATAATATAATATAATATAATATAATATAATATGTTATTTGTTTTGTTGCTCAAGTAGTTCCAGCTTGAGTATTTGCTCTCTTTCTGGATGGTGCCTAGGGCCATTTTCTTAGTTTGTGACACCATAATTTCTGGTCAGTGTATGTTCTTTTTTTTTTTTTTTTTTTACTCAGTCTTGAAATCTCCTGCTTTTCTAAGGACTCCAGGTTCTTCCAGTGGAGAATGTTGTTTAAAAACCAAGATACTTGGGTGCTAGGTGCCCTCACTGCAGTGCAGGTGTGATCCTCTCAGTGGACAAAGGAAAGAAGCCTACGGATCCACGTGTTTATTTCTCTGTGTATTTGTGCTTACATTTTTAAGTTGAGGCTGGGGGTGGAGCTCAGTGGCAGGGCGCCTGCCGACAGCATGAGGTTCTGAGGTTGACTTCTGGTTCAGCGCCATCCCCCAAAACATGAGCTGAAGCTGTAACTTCTAAGGAAAGATCAGTGCAACAGTATTGATTTTAGCCCCTCTTTTTTCTTGTTTGTCACTCCTTTCTCTGATAGTTAGAATCCTGTCTTTTATGGTATCTAATAGATTTAATTACTTGTTCCACCACAGCACAAGCAAGCTAGTTTCACTGTTTCTGACTCACTCCCTTGAAGAAGTAAATTTACTTACTCCAAATAATGTTGAATAATTTTTCAAATCTTTAATCTTAAGCAGTAGCTTAAGCTAAAATAGTGTTTTCTAAAATGACCCACGTTAGTTTCTTTTCTTCCTTACCTAATTTAGTGGACTTTGTAATAGTTTGGCTCTTTTTTTTTTTTCATTTCGCATTTGGTACAGGGTCTTGCTACACAGCTCAGACTCAGTGACCCTCCTGCTTTCAGCCTCCCCAGCACTGGGATTACAGGCTTGTGCCACCATGCCTGGCTCACATGCCAGCTCAGCGTGCCCTGGGGGGAGGGTTGGAGTGGTAGAGCGTAGGGGACCAGGGACTGAATCCTGATCCCTGTGCTTGCCAGAGCAGGTACTTAGCCTGCTGAGCTACCTTGCCAGCCTGAGTTAGGCTCACTTTTCCAATTTGTTCCTCACCCAACATTCTGGTTGATTTTTTGAAAGTTTATAGAGAGTAAAATCTGTTCTTTGTAGTATTCAGTTCTCAAACTTCTGACAGTGGTTATATATTCACCTCACTGTCATGATCCGAAATAATTCCATCACCCCTAAAACTATCTTTGCTATTTTTTCTCATCAATCCCTCTCCATGTTCCCCACATGCAAAGCACTCTGCCTTATTTCCTTTCCCTAGAATTCTGCCTTTTTCAGAAGGTTTTATTAACAAAATCATACAGTATTTTTTCTACATAGTATTTTAGGTTTGGCTTTTGTGTGAAGTATGCTCTAAGATCCATGAGTGTGGTTTCAGGAATCAGCAGTTTTTTCCTCTCTGTTGCTGAGCAGCGTCTTGTGGCACGGATGGACCAGAGTTGTTTGCACACCAGTTGGAGATGACAAGATCCTGGGAGTTTAGGAAGATTACAAATGAAGCTGCCACGGACATTTGCATATAATTTTGTATGAAAATTGAGCTTCATTTATTTTGAATCAGATTTTTGGGTTATATGGTAAATGTTGATTTAACTTTATAAGAAACTACCCAAATGACAAAGAAACAACGCTCTTGCACGTCCCGCCAGCAACGTGTGGATCTCCAGTTGCTGCCACTCTTGCTAGTTTTCACTGTTGTCCGGTGACAGAAACCAGCCATTCTTGCCGGTGTATAATGGCTTTTAATTGTGGCTTTAGTTTACATTTCCCTAGCAGTTAATGCAATCTAGCTGCTGTCTGTTATGGCTTGTGACTAGCTGTCCCTTCAGACCATCATGCAGTCATAGACGGGGCGTTGCAGAGGTGGGTGGTTCTGGAGTGTGTGACACCATGCTAGTCCACTGATTCCTTGGCACAGTTCTTGGCAGGGATAGTGCCCACCCACATGTAAGTGCTACCTGCCCTAAGGGCAGGGTGGGCAGCCTGAACAGAACACAAGGGACAGAAGGAGGGTCACTGCTATCTCTTGCAGCCTTGCTGCTTGCTGCCTTCTGCCACCCATGGGCTGTCTCTCCTCTGCCATACCATCCTGCCTTGGAGCCTGCCTCCTGTGAGCCCAAACCTCTACCCCCATGGAGTGTGGTGACCTTTTCCTCCTTTAATGCTGTATGTACAGGAAGAGTCCTGAAGTCAGACTGCCTTTACCTGCTTCCATGCAGTGTTTCGCATGTGCTGTGCTCACTTTAATTGAGTTATTTTCTTGTTGAATTTGAGAGTCCTTTATATATGAGGCATGGCCAAAAATACCATGAATAAAGTTTAAGTTAAAATATTATTGTAATAAAAGTCACTTGCCATTAATTCCCCTTAAAGTATTTCCTTCTCTTTGAACACACTTACTCTATCATTCTTGCCACTTTTTGAAGCATTTCTGGAAGTCCTATTTCCTGAACGTGTTTGGAAAAAATGTATTTTTTGTCATTTCATAAAACACAAATACTAATTGTATATATAATGGCCAATGCTTTGCACAGTTTTCAGTTGGCTTTGTCCAGATCTAACAGAGCAACCCTTATGGCAGATATATCCTTTCAAAATGCATTTCTTAAATAACAAGACTTGAAAGTCAAAGTTACTCTATGATCCACGGGCTACAGAGTAGGTGCTGTGTCAGCAGCAGGAGTAGGCCCCTCATCTCATGGCACATCTCCCTCAGAGCTCTTGGGTCACTCAATGCATTGTTGTGAGCAAGGATATTTTGAAAGGAAATTACTAGTTTTCAAGCACTGGTCACAAGAGTGGGCAGCTCTGTTGTAAACTCATATGCTGTCATCCAAGTTGTTATCCTACTTTGGAGCACAGAAGAGGTGATTGAGAGTAATTCTTCAGGGTCCTGAGATTTGGTAATGGCTAACCACTTACACTGGATCATAACAGGAAAGTCAGCTTGTTCTTGGAGCTTTGCAATCAGTCATTGACTTGACTTCTCTAGCTATGAAAATCCTAGATATGTTTTCCAAAGCAGCCAGTTTCATTGGCACTGAAATCTACTGCTGAACATAGCTGTCACCTCACTGACCCAAGATAGGCCCTTTACACGCCTCTCTGCTTCTCAATCAGTGCCCTGCCCTGCCTCCTTACAAAGTGGACACAGATTCTTTCTTTGAAGGTCACGATCAACTCCTGCAGGCTTCAAGATTTTCTCCTGAAGGTCTGTAGCACCACTCAACATCCATGGAGCTGTTGGAAGACAGAGTCTTAATCCAGAAGTTTTGCTTCAAGGAAGGCTGCGGCTGCTCTGGTCTTCTGTGCAGACTCCTCAAGCCCTTTTTGTGTCAATAATGTGTGTGCTTTGTTGTCATCCATGGTCTCATGGGTGCCCTTCTAGTGCTTCTCCTTTGATGTAGGGTGTGGGAACTGTTTGGTACAAGTGTGTTTGCTGTCAGCTTCCCTTGGCTTAGTCACATTTAGCATTTAACTTAAAAGGGAGACATGAGTGACTTTTCCTTACACTTGGATACTTTGTAAGGTTAGGAGTTGGCCCAGCTTTAAAATTCAGGGACCAGAGAAACCTAAGGAGGCAGAGCCAAAGGGGAGGCAGTTAGAGCGCCTACTGCTTACAGTGGTCACGTTCCCTGCGCTCGTGGGATCTTGCCAAAATTACATTCTAGTTCAAAGGTCACGGGACACTGATGACCGCAACACAGTCATCTTGGCAGTTTTGAAATTGTGAGAGTGGCTAAGATGTGACAGAGACACAGCTGTTGGAGAAGCGGGGCCCACAGGCTTGCTGGGTGAGGCGCTGCCACAAGCCTTCATTTGCACCAGCACAGGGTCTACAAAGTGCAATAAAGAGCTGTGCAATCCAGCCAGGCATGGCCGCAGTGAGTCACCTCACGTCCCCTGCACTTTAAGTGTGGAACCGGCCTCTAGTCTTAGGGTAAAAACTACTTGCTTGCACCATATGTTGCTTTATATGTTGCTGAACTTTATTTGCTAATATTTCTGGAGGGTTTAGTGTCTGTGTCCATGAAAGATATTGGCTTGTGGTTCGCATTTCTTATAATACCTTCGTTTGGTTTTGATATTAGGGCAGTAATAGTCTCATAAAATGGAGAGTGTTTCTTTTCTATTTTTCAATAGAGATTACGTGGAATTGGTATTGTTTCTTTATTAAATTCTGATGAATTAACCAGTAGAGTGACACACATGCTTGGCATTTTCTTGGGTAAAAGTTTTTAATTCCTAGTGCAGTTTCTATAGTTGAGGCAGGAATAATCAGGCTCTTTCCTCTACCATAAATTTTGGTAGGAAGCAGCTGACATTTCTCATCTAATTGTTGTAAAATTATTTGGGGAATTCCTGCATAATTCTGTGAATGTTTGAGGGGTTACCAGGAGCATCTCTTTATCCCTTACCTTAGTAAACTGTAATTGCTTCATTAGCTGCTTTTAACAATTTCTGTTACATTGCAGTTTAATTTTTTCCCATCAGTTTAAAATATTCCAACCTTTCTCCCAAAACCTTGCTTTGTATCATGCGTTATGCAGGAGTAATTTTCAAATACAAAGGAGTTTTACTTCTATTTTTAAGAGTCATATTTTATCATTTTTGTAGTGCAAAAGAATCTGTTTTGCAAATGAAATTCATTCTAAAATTTGAAAACAATACCTAAATATTTCTGCAGTTGCTGTCGGGTTTAGTTTCTTTACTACTTAAGAACATGCTTTGTATTTTTTTTTTTTATCCTTTGCATCTGTAGCGTCCCTTGCTGAATCTTGTGGCAAGCGCGCAGCTCTACACGGCTGCAGCTGCAAGGGCCTTCCAGTGCCCGCATTTCTTAGGGCGTGCTGTGGAGAGACCCTGGAAGTGACAGCTCTGGGCTTTGCAGCCAGGTTATCCTAGGTGCAAGCAGGAACGCTGCCGGTTAAGGCCGCCACAGCTGCGTCCCCAAGCGGGCTTCTCTGTGGAGTGCAGTGATTTGCCACGGTTCCCATGTTCGCGCCAGATTCCAGCTCTCGTGTTTCCCACAGCAGGATGCTAACCGCATCCGGGCCTCAGCTCTCCTATGGGGCAGGCGTCTGGTGACGCAGTGGCCGAGTGGAGCTGGCCTTATCCACCTCTGACTTAGAGCCTCTGTTCTTCACCCCTGAATCCTGAAGCTCTGGAAGACGGTCCCACTGGCGAGGGCCCTGCCACAGTGCCCAACCGCGAGCCCAGGCGCACCCTAGGGAGCATCTCCAGGCTGATGCCTTCTCCAGGGAACTGGTAGGCTCGCGGCGCTGCTTCTCCTCACAGCGTGAGCAGCACGCTGGACACAGACAGCATTCAGCGTGCAGCATCTGGAAGCTGCCAACACAGCAATGCAGCAGGAACAGCGACTCCCCTGGCCACAGAAGGGTAAACAGGACCAGACTCAGGCGAAAACAGTTCTGCTCTCATCTGCTTCCTGTTTACTGCCTGCTGGAGAAAGACATGTTACAGATATGCCCAGCGCAAGGATAAACCAGTACCTGGTGCGGTCATCTCAAATATCTCCTGACAAAAACGAGACTGTCTATCTTACTCTCATTTCACTGAATTAAGAAATATGGAGCGTCCCATTTATCTTTGATTCTTCCCCTTGAGCCACTTTGTACCAACCCCTGGCAGTTGCTCCTTTTGAGTTAGTCTGTTTCCGGATACTTTTGGAACGGGCTAGCTTTTCCATGATAGCTCTATTATCTGGGTCAGTGAGTGATTTATCTAATGCCTTCTTAGAACATCGAGTGTTTTCAACTCACATGCCTCCTTGGGATACATTTTCCATTTGAAGAGACATTTCTGAAAGCATGGTTGAATGATTCTCTGGACTAACTGCAATCTATTGGCACTGAGCAGAAGTCAGAAGCTGTCCGGGCTCTCTAAGAGCACCACCACCTTTTTTCATGGAAAGTGTCTTTTCCTTATGGAGCACTTCTAGGGCCCAAGGGAATCTTTCAGGCTTTTTCTTCCAGAGACTGCCAGGTGATGGGAGACACTGGCTTGCCTCAGACTTTTCTAAGCAGGGCTTTCCCTGCTCTTAAGGTCACACCCTGGCTGCATCTGGGCTGAAGCCCTGTTGGTCAGTTCTGGTGGGAAGGCACTCTCTGAGTCCCTGGCCTTCGGGGTGGTGTGTGGGTAACTACTGGGTGATCTGATTGCCCTGTGCACTCCCACTCCTCACTTCTGCCCAGGATCACACAACCGCAGACCTATTGTGCTGGATCCACCATATAGAACTGTTGTGCAGGATCTGGTTGGGGATGCTTGCTATCCAGGTGATGGATCTGCTAGCCCCTGGATCAGCAGAACCAAAAGCACCAGACAGGGGATGCCTGCCCCATCGGTGACAGAGCCACCAGCCCAACAGGCCATGCCGTTTCCTTGCTGAACCACAGGGTCCTGTGAGGACCTCTCACCCAGTGACAGGAAGCCTGGGGAGTAAATGCACTGTGTGGCCCTGGGGCCCAGCGTCCCCCCTTTTTGACTCTGGTCAGTATTTTGAGGCCCTGCTTCTCCTGGCCATAGATTCAGAAGAGATAAAAGTAGGCAAGTCTTTCACCAGAAGGGTGAATAAATAGGGGCCCAGGTTAGAAAAAGGACAAGCCCTTGGGTTTTCCGGCCTGGCTGCTGGGCAAGCGCAGTAAGCACTTCCGAAAATAGGGAGGAGAGTGTCCGGGCCCGCAGGGTCACACAGTGTGCAGAACATTTAGTATAAAAGGCTTCGTGAGGGGAAAGTCTTCTCAAATAGCCCAAATTGTCTGTGGTGTGCACTGCACCTCCTTAATATACATCCTTGTATTTACATACTTGCGGGGAACGCTAGACCACAGGGTTCCTGTTTGCTCATTCTTGGGGTGAAGTTTTTCTGTGGTCAGATACACCTAGGTCCGCTAGGCACACACACCAAGGATCTAAAGAGGGCTGCTTGCCTCCGCTTCCAGGAAAAATATTGACAAGGCAGTGCAAATACTTTCCTTGATTACTCAGCCTCATATTTGAGACCTGAAATTACAGGAACTTTTCTCTTCTAGTCATTTATTTTTAGTTCCTCTATTTTTCCACATTTTGGGGTTTTAGGGCTCACCTTTTAAAACACAGTCTATTTATACTGACCATGCAGCTCGAGGAATAGCAAAGCCTTTGAAGCGGTGTCACTCTTTCCTCAGCCAGCTCTTCAGGCCTTTTGGGGACAAGGACGGTGCTACTGGAAGAAGACAGCAGAAGACAAGCTTGCTACAGGCCTGGGGCAGTCCTTGGGGCTGAAGCCCCGTTGGTCAGTGCCCCTGGCCTTTGGGGTGGTGTGTGGGCAGCTGCCAGGTGATCCGATTGCCCTGAGCACTCCCACTCCTCACTCTGCCCAGGATCACACAGCTGCAGACCTACTGTGCCAGGTCCACAGTACGGAACTGTTGTGCAGGATCTGCTGTGGGGGTGCCTGTGTCCAGGTGATGAACCTGCTGGCCCTGGATCAGCAGAACGGAAAGCACTAGCCAGGGCTCAAGTGCCCAGGGAAGCTTGTCCCCAGGGAGCCACCCTGATTAAGGGCCATTCCTTGTTTCCTTACGTTACGGAAAGGTCAGACATAGTGACAGGCCCGAGGCAGGAACCTGGGTCCTCCCTCCACACCATGCCCAGGGACCTTCCTTGAGTCCATTGATGTTCCAGAGAGCAGAGACCGCGGCATGGGGCATTCTGGACCCGGCTGCTACCTGACCCTTCCCCTTCTGCAGCACCTCCTTCATATTCCGCTGCACTGCAATTTAAAAATGAACGCTCTGGATCACATACTCATTCTTCACTCCCCATTTTCACCAGATTGTGGCCATCGGAATCTGGGGACCTGCAGGACCTGAGGGCTGCATTCTTGGTGTGGGGAAGAAGGCCAGACGCAGAGGAGGTGCCCGGACACGTTCTCAGTGCTGAGCAGGCAGGTGCAAGTCCAGCCTGCTGACTGGCATTTTTATTGGTTAAGGTACTAGTTCATAACAATTAATCTTATTTTGCTCAGATTCCCCATAGGCAAGGGCTCCTTTTCTTTGTCCTAATCCAGAAGGTCAGAGGTCAGGTAGGACTTGTTACAGGTTGTGCAAATCAAGTGTCTTACTCACAACTGCACCCCTGCTGCCTGCAGGAGGCTGAGGTAGGAGGACGGCAAGTTCAAGCCCAGCCTGGGTAACTTAGTGACATGGTGAGACTGTCTTCTATCAATGAAAAAGGGCTATGTCTGTACCTCAGTGCAAAGACCCTGAGTTCAAAGACTGCAAAAATGGTCCAAGAACTCCAGTGTTTCTCCTGAAAATATCGAGACCAGGGTGGATGAGTTAGGCCCTGCTGAATCTGCTCAATGCTAGGTACTGTTAATATTTGTGCTTCTGTTTTTAGCATTTCTTCATGGGCCCCAAACAGGGCTTCTCTTTCAGTGTCCCATTTCTACTTCACTATGTTTGCTCACTGTATCTTGCCATACAAAGTATCCACTTCTAGAATACACAGAACACTGGTGAGGAGCAGATGACTGATGCCCTAGGAGAGAGAGACTGATTAGTGGGGCTAAAGTGCTGATACCGCTGGAGACCCCCGGGACAGCCTTGTGCGAGACCTCATAACGTCCGGGCGCCAGGCGCAGTGTACCTCCAGGTGGCTGTGCAAAGCCCCCACCCCCCGGAGACCCCTCTACCTCCTTCTCAGTTCATCTTCTTCACAGCCGAGGGAACAGACTCAGAAGAGCTGATTCCACCAGTTGTGCAGATTAGAAATCAAGTCCCCAGTGCCCACCTGCAGCCGTTTCCAGTTCTCACAGGCCCAGGGGGCCACTGCAGGGGCTGTGGCGTCCCCAGCCAGAGGAGCAGTGTCTGCTCAGTCTCTGGCATTCGGCTGCTTCTCTGTTCAAATCCTCAAGCATGATTTCCACAAGAAACTCCTCCAGGCCCCATTTCTGGCCCCGGACAGGGTGCTGAGATCCACCCAGGAGGCTCCTGGGGCTGTGGAGGGAAGCCCACAGAGACAGTCCAGAGAGTCCCAGGTATAGGGGCTGCAGTGACTTTGCCCTCAGCCACCCCCAGTCTTTGGTTTGCTCAATTTCCAGGGCCCCAAATCCTGAGGAGAGGGCTTGCGCTTGAAGGAGCGCATTTCCAAACCCGCGTGCACAGGAAGGAAGGGTTTTGTGATGCATCCTGTCACCAATATTAAAAACAAAGTCCCAGGAGACAATGAGTAGGGTGTGGAGCAGCTGCAGTGACACATGCGCAGGGAGAAGCCCTGAGCTCCAGCTCTGGCAGTGCCAGCTGGGAGCTCAGCCTCCCCCTGCGTCTTCCCCTGCACCTGATCGTCCGAGCCGCTCACTTCTGGCCTCACCTTCAGGACGCAGGCACCTCTTAGAAGCCGAAGCATCTCCTGGTGAGGCTGCTACCCAGCATCCCATTGCACGTGGCTCAGTCCTTTGAGTGCTGGGGCCCCAGAAGGTGCATTTGGTTCCAAGGACTGAAGCTGGTAGAAGAAGTCTGGTAAAAATAACGGGATGATGTGGGACCCTCAGCCTGCCAAGAGGGTGCTGTACCGTGGGCACTCATGGCCATTTCCTCCTGGCTGTGCACCCCCTCTGGGGCTTCCTGCCTCTTCTCAGCCAAATTTTCCTGAGCACAGAGCCACCTGACTTTTGAGGTGCAACCTGTGAGAACAAGTTGGCAGCCCCCAAACCTTGTGGAGCTTGAGAGAAGGTGGGGGCAGGTGCTTCTGGGCATAGGAATGCAGCAGACAGCAAGTTTTTACTCTTACAGACTGAATTGGATAAAGGACCACAGTGGAATGAATAGTAGAAATAGAATGCAATAGAAAAAATTTTTAGTCGTATTTCCAATGATCTTGTCTTAATTCACACGAATGTCCATTTGTCTCTATTTATGTACTCTTTTCTTAATCGTCTCTGAAAAGACAGAAGACCACAACCTAGCTAACAGGAGCGTAAGGGAGCCCCTTGAGAGCTACAGCAAGCCTGCTGGGCTTCAAAGTGTTCCACTATTTCTCTAAACTCTAGGTGGCTGGGAGCTCTGCTTCACCTGATCTGGGGAGACTTTGGGGGCGCTGCAGCTCCAGACACTTGCTAGGCAGATTTTGCTCAGTGTTTCTCCTGCTCAACGGGCTGGGCACACAGGTGGTTGTTACTGATGCTTCTTATGTCGGTGAGAGCATTCATGAGCACACAAATCCCTCCCTTGAAAGCATCCTTGTTTCTGGATGGCTCACTGGAGATTAGATTTTTGTAATGCATGGGAGACATGGAAGGCAGTACATGATTAGCTGCTGCTGAAGAACTCCACCAGCAGTGGTTCCATCCCTCGGTAAGGACCGCGCCCTTCCCATGAAGAGGCAGAGTCTGATTCCATGACCATGGGCCTGGGAATGATTCTCAGAGACTGCTGAGGACAGGTCTTGGGAGGACGGACGAGGGCTACTTTGCTTTTCCTGGCATCTAATGTCCCTACAAGGAGCTAGTGCTGGTCTCCTCCATGTGGAGCTGGAGAAACCCAGCCTGCTTCGCTTTTGCGGCTGCTCAGGAGTTCACAACTTCAGCTGTTCCAGCCATGCTGAGCTCATGGCTGAACATGGCCACACAGATGACCTCAGTTGACACCGTGGAAAAGGGCCCACTGGAGCCCAGCCAGCCCACAGAGCCAGGAGAAGCAGCAAACCATGGCTGCCTA